>JAFBJT010087379.1:5000-25717 GCA_016785325.1 Chascanopsetta lugubris
CATTTTCTTACAGGTGAATCTTATGTTGTGCGTTTGGTCTCCAGAGACAGAGAAGTGGATACATTTGGATTTTGAACGATTAAACAAATGAACAAAACATTGACCAGCTAAAGAATCTAGAAGACGCGCAACTCTAGTTTGTAGATCTCAATCTGCGTGCGTGTGTTATTGTATAACCACGGGCTCTTGTATACAATATTTTTGTTTTCCTATACCGTCTTTTTTAATATATACATTTTTTCAACCTCAACTGTGGGTCCCAACACGGAGAAGGGCAAAAAAACCCACAAAAAACAACATAAACAACAACAGTAGTCTTCCATTAAATGCGTCACAATGACATCATGTTACAAATGTCCCGGCTCTGTGTCTCTGGGCTGAGGACGGTTTGAGACCAGGCTGAGCAGAAGAGGCCGTGAGCAGCAGTTACACCTCAGAGGAACAGGCAGCAGACGTGTCAACTGAAAGTACGAGTTTCAGTTGTGAGCAACGATGGCCGATCGGCTCAGTCACTTCTGAAACACTGACCACTTCCTTTAACTAACCAGGGCACATCGCTCTCACCCAGGCTGCTGACAGATGCCAACTGTCCTGCTTCTCATTAAACACACACACGCGCGCGCGCGCGCACACACACACACACACACACACACACACCTCAAACTGAACACCACAACCAGCCAGTGCTGCGTCAAAAGACAGAATTCAAGCTTTGATGATGGACACACATGTTGACGAGGCCGCAGGTTTCGCAACAGGAAGTTGATGAAGTAAAACACAGAGGAGAAAAATGACTGGAGGTGTGAGAGATAAGAACACACACCCACAACCCCCCCCCCCCACACACACACACACACTAATGAGGCTTTTAACTGATATTTAGGAAGTGATGAGAATTCATACAGATACAATTTAGAATTGAAAAACAAACATCACATATTCTCACTTCAAAGGAAAAACGTGACTGAGTGAAATCTGTGGGTTTGCACAGTGATGATGGGTCAAATAAACATCACATGTACGTATGTGGAGTGGTGAGTGAAAACAGAACAGGATGCGAGACGCAGCTGCAGCCGGGTCAAACCGTAACACTTTGTTTAAAGCCACTGAGTGGAACTTTGAGCACGTACGTACTGTCTGTATGAAACATCGACACAGCCCATTTAAACTGGAATTCAATACGGAGGACGAAGGTTTTTCCGCAAAAGTTACATTTGTGTCTCCTCTGCGCGCTTTGTTTTCATGGCCTCGGTTTTTAGACGCACGTCCGAGGAAACAGGAAGTGAATAAAAAGGACTTCAGGGTAAAACTCCGGTGAACAGCAGCACTGTGTTCCAATCATGACCCGAGTCATATTTAGCAGAGCAGGCAAATTGTATAGAGCTTAGTCTGCTGCATAATAATGCTCCACCACTGTGTGTGAGCAAAGCAGCGTGAGACTGCGTGAATCAAACACACAGGGCCCGTAATGATGATTAAAGGTGCAGTGTGTGGGATTTAACTACATCTAGTGGTGTAGATGCATTTTGCGACTCTAACTCCTCAAACATTTTCATTTCGGGTGTCCAAATCTTTTTTCAATCCAAGACTGTCTGTCAACTCGGAGGCCACTGAAGAAAACAAGGCAGCGTTAAAGGGGATCCACTCCTGATGCGAGATATGAATAAAAAGGGCTCCCACTCCAGAATGTCAACAACAAATTAGACGCCGACGTGATTTTACACCAAAGAAATATATCAAGACACTTATTTGAGTTGGAATCTCTGCCGCCAGTAGAAAGAAGAGTCACTTAGACTAGGACACAGTAAAAACAGCAAAATTCCGAAAAACATCGGCTGATATTTGATAATTGGCCGGTAATGAGTCAGACAACTCTTCTGTGACAACAACAACAACAACAACAACAACAACAACCCTCATGAGGCTGAAACCCATGAACAAGAGGGAAACACTGGCCATGACCTGAGGCCTGTGGAACTTTGGTGATCAGTCACAAGGTGTTTGAGGAGGAAGAGGAGGAGGAGGAGGAGGAAGAGGAGGAAGGAGGGGGCAGGAGAGGTGAGCAGACAATGAGATTATCCAGGGGGGGGGGGGGGGGGGGGGGGTCAGCTGCAGGGAGACTTGCTCAACACGGTCACGGGCACACCTTGATGCCTGGACTGGATCCACCTGCCAGGGCAAGGCCCGGCTGCGGCGCACAGGACAGGTACAGACAGTACAGTGTGGAGTCGTTTCTCGCCAGTTGTTAGTGAGAAATGTCACCTTTCCTGTTTCAGTGCTGCGCTGTTTGTGCAGACTTGCAAGGCGCGGCCACACACACGCACGCACGCACACACACACACACGAAGACATGAGAGGATTGAGTCAGGGCCTGTGGTCACAGCAGACGCACACCACTGATCTCCACTGTGTGTGAAACAAAGTGTGTGTTTTCTTCTTCTCTCTTCATTGACACCCTAAAACAAATCTCACCAATCTGGATTTTTTTTTAAATGAATAATTTTTTTTAACTATTTTTTTTTAATGACCTGACCCAATAAAAAAGTGTGTCAGGATGTAAAAGGTGATGGACTACTTTTTTGTTTTGGGTGTGTGTGGGTTTTTTTTTTGTTTTTTTTTTTTGAAAGAGGAAAACTTCAAGAAGAACAGAGATGAGGTGTAGCAGAGTCCAAACTTGATCGTGGCCTAACCCGCACACATTAATCATCATGTTCGGACCTGTAGCCTCTCACGGCAGCAGCGTGCCAACAAACCGGTCTGTCCTCTGCGGAAGCACCGCTGCAGCCAAAAGTGCACATCAGGACAAACAGGAGGAGAAACCCATCATCCCTTATTCAAACATTTGTTTAGGGAGCTCGTGTTGGATCGAGATCCAAAGGCAGGATGTGGACATCATTTACACGAGAGCGGCTCGAAACACGGAAAAAAAAAGAAAAAAAATAACATTCAAAAAAACAGCCGGAGCCATGTGACCGGTGCCGGGGCGCATCATCCACCCCAACCCACACAACAACAACAATAAGAAAACACGCGGTGGATTAATGTTAAGTTGCGATAAACGGTGAATAAACGTGTGTGTGTGTGTGTGTGTCTCGTGTCTTACCGTGGAACGCACTCAGGTGCTGCGGTCTGCTGCCAAGTTTGCGTCTGGACATCGCGGCGAGCGCAGCGCGTCTTGGCACCGTCCTCCTGCCTCTCGCTGCGCCGACTGCTTCCCCGGGATCGCGCGGCCAAACCCGGCTGCTTCTCCTCCGGCCCCCACCGGAGAGTGAACCGATACCGACGACAAGTAGTGACCGAGAGCAGAGCGACACGGACCCGCAGCACACACACACACACACACACGCGCGCGCTGGCCTCTGTCTGGACTCGCTCTGATGATCAGTGAAGGCGGCGTTCAAGTTCACACTTCTTCCCCCGCAGAGGAAGCACCGCCCGCCCCAGCGACCCTGACCCCGCCCTCCCCGGGTTACACACACACACACACACACACACTCTCTCTCTCTCTCTGTCACAACCGCACACACGCTCACGAATACACACACAAATATATACTACATCCCGTCTCAGTCATTCATTCTCTCTCTCACACACACACACACATACACAAACACACACACAGCATCACTTCACACACTCACCTCTCTACACACTTTTTTTTTAACTCGCCCACTCTCAAACACACTCACCCCCTCCCCTCTCTCTCTCTCTCTCTCACACACACACACATACACCACAGACAGGCAGTGGATGTAAATTGCAGTTCCTCCTCCTGCTCCTCCTCAGGTGTTAGTAAACCGGAACCAGACCTCCACTCACTTCTCCTTTTCACTCCGGGCACCTGTGAGTGACGTGAAAACTCTGGAAAACAAAACTTTACTTATACGGACAAGCACGAGATGAGACGCTGCTGTAAAAGCGAGGTTTGTCGCCACCTTCTGGTGAAGACGGCAAACTGTAGTTCTCTGTGTAACAATTACAAAACATCTCCTAAAGTTGGCTGCCTTGATTATTTATTAGAAATAAACACCAGATTGTTTATTGTGATTATCAGACGGGCTATTTCTGGCGTAAAAATAAAATATAAGTGAGCCAATCATGTCAAAGTGATGTTTATTTTCTCTTCTGTACATCACATTCCATATTACACGGAACAAAACGCTATCGGCTGCCATTTATCAGTTCATACAGGGCAGAGTATAAAAAGAGCAGACGATTGGTTCAATAAATGTTTCATATGTATAAACATCCTGTACATTGTTTGACCAAACTTGCTCTGGGTGAACAGGGACTGTGTGAGAACATGCTGAGACGGGAGTTTTAAGTATTGCTCGGTATTGTACACTTTGGGGAAATGCAAATGTCTGCGAATGAGTCCAAAAAAAAAAGTATCCCAGGCAGAAAAGAAGTAAAAAGAAAAACCATGCAGAGGAAAAGCAACTCATTTAATATGACGATTCTTTGTAAGATGAAAAAGAAAAAAAATTGAGTGGCAGATCGAGATCAGATTGGCTCAACCAGTCGGCTCCGTGAATTTAAGGTATTTGACATTCTGACAGTGTCAGGGGTACAGATCTATCATTTCATCAGCTACCATTTTCTTCCCACAGCTTTTCAATGGACCGTGTACGTGTGTGTGTGTGTTGATCTTCTCTGTAGACAGACATTTTCCATGAATCAGCTTAGTGTCTGTAGTAAGGACTCCTTGATCGAGACCGTGACCTCCTGGTGACATGAAAACAAAGGACATTATGCTCAAGGACCAAACTCTCTGAAAAACTCAAACATCATTTGTATAACACTATATGATCAATATGATTGTTAGCACACACTCTCTCACTCTCTCTCACACACACTATTCTTGCATGTCTGCGCTGTGTAGATACTTGTGGCTTGTCACATACCTTCTGTGTGAGTTGTGTTCTCGGCCTGAGGGACAGAAGAAAAAGGACAAAGAGTTGCGATCACACAGCAGCAGAACACTGAAATACCTAGAGAGTGAAGTGACGCCAGCAACTCCAGAGGCCGAGCGGATGGAATATTCTCGTTTCCTCTATGAGTATCTGACAGTGCACACACACACACACATACACACACACACATTATGACGACTGTGTGTTCAGACTATCTAAGTGCCATTCATACGTTGGATCCATTTGGCTGCTGATGAACTCTCACCATGTTTGGAAGGAGAGGGCGAGCTACTCTGTCTCCCGTACTGTCTCTCCCACTCGTCTCTCTCCTTCTCGCGGCGCTCTCGCTCCCTAAACACCGAATCACTGGGTCAAACAGAGAACCACACAGATGCCCAACAGTCCGACACCCCACCCCACCCCACCTCCGGCCCCCCACACACACAGAGACTTACTTAATTCGTATCTTGCGTGCCATAGCTCGTAACTCTCCCTCTCGCTCCTGAAAAACAAACGGCAATGAGGGAATCGAAATTGGAAGTGTCTGTGACTTCAACAAATTGTGAAGTGCACATAAACACACAGTCAATACACCCACCTGCCGTTTGTTCTCCTGCTGCTGGATCTTCACCTGAGCAGCTCGCTTATCCGCCTTGGCTGCAGCCAAACAAACAAACAGAACAAAACAAAATAATCAGTTTTCAGACATGATTCCTTTGTGTTTCACACATGCACAATGCAGCAGCAGGTTCTCTGCATTGTCTGCGGCCACAAATCTTACAGTGGATTGAGGTGAGGGGCAGAACAGTGTCAGCTCATTTCACCACATGTATCTAAAGCCACACTTTTATCCACAGACAAGGAATTCTGCAACGCTTCCAAAGACACTGCAGAGGATCAGCACAGTTGAGCACATGACTGAAAGGAGCTCTACTGACAAAATGTACATCCTTTCACTAAGTTAACGAATCACAGCTCAGAGCTGGCAGACGAGCGCGCACGTGCACGCGCACGCACACGCACACACACACACACACACCCGGCTGGGATGTACTCACACTGTTTGTTAAGCGCCTTCTGCATTCGTAGCTTCAGTCTCTCCTGTGGGGTCATCTTGGCCTGCAGATGATATAACAGAGTTAGTGCATTCTCTCACAGTCTGACAGCAGTGTGTGTGTTTGTGTGTGTCTGTGATACTATCAAATTTATATTCATTTATTGATGGAAAGAGAAAGGCCAAAAAAAATTACAGGAACAATGTTAAGTCAACAGGTTCATTGTGAGATTACATGTTAAGTGAGGTCTGTGTGTGTGTGTGTGTGTGTGTGTGTGTGTGTGTACACAGAGAAACTACTGCTGTAGGACGGTTTAGAAGCAGGACAGGATCCAGTCACATGAACCTTTACACAAATATTTATACGTAGGAGCACAGTCAGAGAGGTAAGAGGCACGAGTACGGCTGGTGAAGGAGAAATGGACGGAAAGTGAAAGAGAGAAAAGGTCAGGTCCGTTGAGCTCGACAAAATTCAGGTAGAGCCAGAGGCATTTTTTGATCCGGACACACCCACGACTGGGCTGTTAAAAACCTGGCCAGGCAAGAAAAACTGCAGGTCACACCACTGCAGGCAGATCTGACAGAGGAGCAGATTAAAATTTCAACCGTACGGGACTTTTTTTCTTTTGGTCTTCCAAGAGAAGAAGAAGGGAGATTACAAGTCACGACTGAATTACACTAAAGGAATAATCTAACATTTTGTGAAATAAACACATTGAGATAAAACTACTGGCGGGGTTCATATGTGGTGTCTCTGATCACTACAGGTGCATGTGCAGACGTACAAACAATCAATGGATAATCAGTATATCATTCGTTGAAAAAAAAAATTATGACACTATCGACCCATCTCCCTTCCAGTTTTCTGCGACATGGCCATGATAAACGACCAGGTGCAGAGTGTTGGACTCAGGGCGAATTTGCATGTTGCAGCACAAAGCCCCTCCCCCTCCCCCTTTGCTTTCAAGAAAGTGTCAATCATCATTTTGCCCAACTCGAGACACTGTAAAGACATGGTGGCCTCTGGAAAGGGGACCTGCTTCATAGGGGCGAATATGCAACAATTCATACCGATTTTGTTGAGATACTGAAACAAGTGTATTTACTAAAATGCCCAATTATTCCTTTAACTTTCTGTGGATAAATTAAGTCCAAGTATAGCTCAATATCCAAGTTTGATTCAAGAGGGTCAGAAATAAAAAGGGGAAAACACCAACTCACAACTCTGAAGTTCATAAGTGAAAAGCAGGGCCACAAACAGTAATAAAAAAACAAAAAAAAACAACAATGCACTCTCACCCACATGTAAACGCACTAACAAGACAAAAGGCACAATGGGGTCAAAAGATCATCTCACAGGTCGTCAGCACAAAAGCATTGAAGCAGTCATTAAAGTTTGCCAAATATTGCACTGGTCATTTGAAAAAAAGAAGAGGTTTTGAAATAGGGAGGAATGAAAAACATAAAATCATGTAATATTTTCCCCCTCTGAGGGCAACAATTGTTTATACATCCCAGAGTGGTGGACAACCATGTCAGCCTGTCAGGGATGAGGGAGGCGTAGGCTTTTAGCAAGAAACCGAGTTAGATCAAATTCTTACTGACTTTGGCAGCTCCCGTCTCTTTACCACCCGGAGTATCAGGCCTGCAGAGAGGGGAGAGGACGTTTAATAGACAAGTACACCGGATGAGAAAATGAACTAAATTCATATGTAAATGTCAACTCTGTGGGGGTTAAAAGCATAACTGTGCATTAAGGAAAAGAAAAAAACGCAATTGTTCAATTGATCAAGTTGTATACAACAACAAGTTGTGTGTGGTTTTATGGCAGGGCATTGCTGGGCTGACAGACAAAACCATTCATCATAGAGTAACTACATTATAGGCTGTGGTGTTATTCAACTTAACGAGTCAATAAACATCCATTGCACTATCAAATACATGATATATGAGCTGGCAAAGCAATGCTACCAATCACTGTGACATATGATGCATAAGCAGTGAAATGAACAACAATATTTTGACTGGTGCACTGGACTTTATCTACCACATGCTTTCAATTGGGTAACCCTTGTGTTTTCCTGTGTACTTTTATCTAAGAATGAACAACAGTTAAGTCAAGACCTAAGCTGTCATGATAAATATCGTAACACGGTGGTCTTACTTTCTTAGCTTGTCAGAGATGGTGGCGGCAGAGAGCGGGGCCCCTCTGTGACCGGGGGAGGGACTGTGGTTTGTGCGGCTGGGGGACCGAGAGGGGCTCAGGCTGCGGCTGCGGCTGTGGCTGCGACTGCGACTGCGGCTGCGGCTGCGGCTGTGGCTGTCTGCCCGTCGGTGGCCTCCGCTGCTCCGTCCCCCTCTTCTGGAACTGCCCCCCTGGCGTGAGCTGGAACGGGACCTGAAACCAGAAGGGAGACGCGTGTCGGTGACATGCCGATTACAAAGAGACGACTGTGGTTCTGGTAGCCATCAGAGTCAAGTATGACCTTGTTCGTCGACGTGCCACATGACGCCTCCTATCCCTGTCCCTCTCCCGATCTCTGTCTCGATTGTTCGACCTTGACCGTGACCTATCGCGTCTCCTCCAGGATGCGGCTCCTCCGTTCCCTCCTCGACTTCTCGAGTGAGACCTCGAGCGTCGTCTTGATCGCGAGTAGCTTCGGGAACGGCGCCCATCCCTCCCTCCTCGTCCTCGTCGGGCTCTGCGCGAATGGAACGATGAGCGCGAGGAAGACCGAGATGAGGAGCGGGAGGAGGAGGAAGGGGAGCGACTGGACGATGACCTTCGTCTCCTGGACAAAAAGAGACAAAGTGCTTTAGTAACAACACCAGTCCAGTGCCTAACCTATCAAAATTCGGCTTTCTGGTTTAAGGGGTCAAGAGGAAAAACTACTCAGCTTTTGTATGTACCTCATTATATCCTAGTAAATGTGTCAATGAGACATGTTTACTACCTGATCACATCATATTATCTCTCTGTGCATGCAAAGAGGAAAACAACCATTTAAATAATGTGTTTACTGGCTGAAACCAATCCATCTCACCGGCTACAAAACTCAGTATTCTTTCAACAGTTGCGGTCATTTCACTGAAATTATTGTGCAAGAGGATATAACCAATGAAAAGCCAGGTGGGGGGAAAGTTACCGACCGGGAGCCCCTGCTATGACCTGCAGGGTGCTGCAAGCTGGAGGGGGCGTGGCCAGAGTGAGGAGCAGGTGTTTGAGTTGGTGCCGCAGCTTCTTCGTCGCTGCCTCCGAAGCTTGTGATGAAAGTTATTTTCTCTGGACCAGGAGACCGAGAACGAGACCGTGACTCTGAGCTGGATTCCGACTCTGGTCTGAAAAAAAGAACGGAGAGAATCAAACACACGCACACAAAATAGATGAGAAAGTAAAGCAGGGGGTAAAAATTGTGGGTTAACTCACCGTTTATAAGGGTCATATGTTGGGCTGTCTCTCCTGGCGTAGCTGAAATCCAAGAGGATGAGGATAAGAATGTAATAATGATTGGAGAACAAGTGGAATAATTAAAATCTGATTTTGTTTGAAGGCAAAAGAAATGAACCTTGGTGGACTGATCTGTCGGCCTTGTAGCCTCTTCTCTCGGAACTCTCTCCTTTGTCTACGGGAACGCCGGCCCTGTGACGTTCACAAACATGCAGAAGTGACACAGACATCAACTGAAAAGCAAAGCGAGAACAAATACGATATAAAAGATGTCGTCTTACAGAGTACATGGCTTTCTCTGCCTCCAGAGCTTTGGCGTGTTTGATGGCCTCCACTTCCTCCTTGTCTTTCCTCAGCATCCTGATAAACACATCAGGGGAAAATGCTACAGATAACTTGGTTTTAGATACATAGCTTTTATTTTGAAATATTAAAAATCAATCATCCAGTTATGCTTAGCTGGACAACGGAGGTGAATGAAAAGGTCACTTGGCTGTTACCTGACGAAATCGCCTTCTGCCATTCCATATGAAGTCGCCATCTTATTTAGGTCCAGTTCCTGTTCCTGGTTCAGTTCATCAACATCAACCTCGACATCTGCACAAAAAAAGAGATGGGTTGAAACAAAACTTTCCCAAACATGTCCGTCCGACCAGTGTCAAGCTCATTTACGCACCGATATCTGGAATTCCCTCATCCTCTTCAGATTCACTGTTCTCTGAGTTCTCTTCATCCTTGTCTGACTGGGCCTCAGGCTCCGTCACAGTGCTGTCTTCATATGTGTAGCCAATGGTGGCCTTCTTCTCAGCCAGCCTGCACAAACAGAAGTATTATTCTTCACTACATATTGCTATAAATGCTTAATTCACCAAAAAAAACTAATAAGATGACCTACTTTTTCTTCTCATCTTCATTTGGTTTCTGCAGGCCACCGTAGAGTTCATCCAGGTAGATCTGATATAAACACTGCTCCTCGGAGACTGTGGAAGAACAGTGGGGTGTCTTAAGAGGATAGAAACATGTTTATACATTTATCAATCTATTTAATTGATTACTTTTAGTTTGTAAAGGTGGGATGACATTTAATGCCCACTTATATGAACATCCTCTGTACAGTTTGTGATACTCACTGTTTGCGAAGTCGTTCTGCACGAGGCCTCTGTATCGCTCATAGTTACTTCTTCTTTCCTCCATTTCCTGTTCCGGGGTGCTACATACAACAAATCCCTGTCACTCTTTATTTAAAGGCTAAAGATGCAATAATTGTCTAATAGTAGTGAAACGTTGTTCAAACTTGTGGCCAACATGAAACAGATCTAATTCACAATACAGAGACATTGAGATTAAATGTGTCTCCATGTGATCTCAGGACTTACGATGTGTTGAGCAGCGGAGGAGTGTAGGTGGGGATGTAGTCCAAGTGAGCTCTTACATCAAACCTGTCAATCATGTTGTTGGCATCTCCTTGCCATGGCATCCTGCAAACAGGGGAGGAGGAAGGCTACATAAACACTATGTAAATGGCTCAAACAAAGTGCTTGCGTTGTGTTTCCTTACATGTTGATCGGACTCTCTGCTGCTAACGCAACCGCAGGATCCAGGTGGATCTTATAGGCTCGTCCATGAACCTGGAGAAACTGAGCTGGATCTTTTTTCTATTGAGACCAAAAGGAGAAGTCATTCGAGTACAATAAACAGTTATACGGCTGATGTGATGTCTCAGAACTCATATCGGATGAGCTTTCTGTTCGTTTCGGCCAGGTGATAAAGCGACATACTATTTTCTCATAGTATTCTCGCCGGCGCTCTCCTCGGCGTTTGTAGTCCACCATCATGCCACGGAGCTTGCGCTCATGTTTGCGGGCCTCCTGCCACATGACGGCGCCGCTGGGGGTGGGGGCGCGGCGGGGCACGGCTGCTGCAAAGGGGTAACGAGGGAAGGAGGACACGTGAAGATGGGAGAAATTGCATAAAATGAGAAGCTTTTCTGAAAGACCTCTGCACTCGGGCTGCAACAAAGAATATATAACTATACAATATTTTATATTTGGATGATTCATTTAATACAAATACAAAAGATGTGCAAAATAATTTTCTAATTTATCTCATTGGAATTGTAATGTCAGGAATCAACAATCAAATACTTAAAGAAATATTTGTGTTACAACATAATCACCAGAACCTATGAAATATTGTTTACAATAACTTGAGAAGTCAACTCACTGATTGAGTGAAATGATAACTTACAGGGAAAACAGGTAAATATAATGAAAATGTAATTGTTCCAGGGTGGTTGTCATGGTGCAACATAAACAGTTTTATTTAATATAACCCAACTGACAAACATGAATTTCCTTCGTTTATTTTTGATGTAATCATTTTAGAACGACACTAGTTTTTACCACAAGTTTGAGTAAACAAGTAATTGTAGTAAACAAAAATCATGCATTTACTGACAACATTAGAGGAGCTGTAATATCCCAAATTATTTTTCAGACTTGTGGTTTACTGTCACGGTAAATCATGGTTTAACACGTAGAATGAATGAGTTGCTGATGCAGCACACCGTCATGTTTTCAGTCCATCTTCCCTCTGTCATCGGCTCCAGCAGTTTCAAGCAGCAAACCACAGGAGCTAGCATGGCTACTGTTCAAATAACGATCACACCAAGCAGCTCGTGCCGAGGTGTTGTGCATCAGACTATTTCCGTTTGGTGTAGAGAGTTGTCAATACTAAGGTCGAGCACGAGGTAAAACAACTGTTTACAAAGTTAACATAGTTTGTGAGCACACACATGGGCCTCGTCGCGCTCGTAGCCTCGGCCTTTAAAACGCTCTGCTGCCCGTTAGCCTATTAGCTTAGCCTAGCCTAGCTTAGCTTAGCTGGTTTGCGGGGACGGAGGGAAAGCGAGTGAGCAAGATTTACGTTACTGTTGACAAAACCAGAAATGCAGGGGTATAGCACAACATATACAACGTAGGCAAGTTTCTATATACCTGTTTTTTTGGACCAACGACACACACTGGGGTTGTTTTCAGCCAAGTAAAGGCGACAGTGCTGGAGCGTCACACACCTCCAACGCCTCCCTGTAATGATTGTTACTCAATGCAGTTCCCGATTTAACCATGTGAGGGCGATGGTGCGCTATTTTTAAAATCACAAGCACAGCATGCGCTCAGGATGGATGGAGTTTGTCAATAGGTCATAAGATGTCGCTGTAGGACAGACTTAAAAAAGAATACCTGTGTTCTATTTTGGAAAGAGCCCGAGGAAATAAAGTGACAGATAATGAGGTTTGATTAAAAATCACAAGACTCTTACATTATTTAGCATTTATTGTATTGATTGATTCAAAATGAATGATCATGTTTATCCATATAAAGCCAGGAATCATCACATCTTGTAAAATGTTTAAAATCTTCTCATTGACGACAAAACCAACACATTTGAACATAAATGTACAACTTTATAGGTCCAGTGTGAAAGATTTAGGGGAAACATTTTACATTTCTATTGTCAAACAAATAGAATATATATTAGATATAATGACTTTTTTCCCTAGTGTACATAATTACCTGATTATATATGAATTGATTTATTATCAATTATTTTTTATTATACTGTAATGAGCCTTTGCAAAAGCCTGTGTGAGTGTGACCAAGACCAATGGTTGCAGCTTCAAAGCTGATGGGAACTAATTGGAATAAAGAGTTGAACTCTAACTTCTAACAGATTCCTATGAGAACATAATAAATACAGACTATGAACTCTAATGTACTCGTACAGAGGAAGTGGAGGAGGAAGTCTTGACTGAAAATTAACTCTCTAATTTGCCACTGGTGGTGGTCTCACATCCTCACAGCAGGTGTAGAATGTATCTGGGGCAAACAATTGTAAGTGTGTGTGTGTGTGTGTGTGTGTGTGCACTCGTTTCCTACATTTCCTCCTGAGCAGGGTGGCGACAGGAAACCTGTGTTCATTTCCAGACTGTCACCGTTTGCCGGGGTCAGAGGTCACATTTGTTACATCCATTTGTACATTGATCGTTGCTGCTGTGACCTCAGAGTCACTTCACTTCATCCTGACACACACGCACACACACACACACACACACACAATCACCTTCAAGTCAGTGCATTGTTTAATCATCGGTGTGATATGTGTGCTCTCATACAGCACAGTGCCGGATAAATGCATAGTTTGTCATTTACTCTTCCTGCTTTGGCAAAGTTAAATTTAAATTAATCTAAACTCATTATAAATTCCGTCATATCAGCACATTCCGAAGTTTCACATAACCACAGACATTAATCACTTCTGATTTACCCATCATGTTGAAGACGCATGAGATGAGTCAGGTGTTTTCCCTTTTTTCTATTGTTACAATATCTAATTGTTTCTAGATGCATACCAGGGAGGGAGAGAAAGAGAGAGAGAGAGAGAGAGAGAGAGAGAGAGAGAGAGAGAGAGACCTTGTGGTCACAGTGTGACCCACTGACCTACTGACTGTAACTGTTAGCTGTTAGATTCTGAAAAAACCCACCATTTAACGATGACAGGAACAAGGACATTTGTCATGACATCTGAAAGGCACAGCGAAATACTAATGGCAAAAATATTTTAAAGGTATGGTCCACAGAATTTTCCAAAAATAAAAATGCTCTCTATATTGTAGCGCAAACACACATAAGTCCTACTGTTGTTGTCGGGCATCTTTTCCTGTTTTATCCGTTTTCAAAAGATTACCCACAATTAATCAAAGGATCAAAGGACAAACACTACACAAATAAAAGTGACTGAATAGACAGCAAGATAAATGTACCCTTAATTTCAATATTTGTCATTGAAGTGTCCAAAGGAATTGTGGAAGATTGCAAATCAAATATTGATACTGATATCAAAAAATAGGATTCAAGTTTTGTTGCGAAATAAATGTTTCTATATAGAATGAGACACTGAGTCTGTTCACTTGTAAATCAATCAGTAAATAAAGCTCTTGTCACTGGCGCTAAATGTTACACATCACCAACATGGAGTTGTTATTTACAGGTGATAAGACAAGAAGACCTTAAGTTTCTGATACAAAGACAATAATATTCTTTTTCTGACCGTGCTGAACCCCCGCCCCCCCCCCACACACACACACTCTCTCTGGTGATTAATGATCAGAGGCAATAACCAATAAGAAAAACTTGGTAAATGCACCTTTATTACAATCCACATGTGCTGTTTGCTCCAGATGAAAAGTGAAACGGGACAAATAGAGCAAAGTAGAACAAAGATCAAAAGACGGTACAAAAAGAGCGTCAATATGTACAATATATTTATGTACAAAAAAAGCTATTTTACACGTAGGTATGAAAAAAAATCATACATCTTTAACATATACTGTCGTATTACAGAGACAATGCAGGCAACAGTGTATAGTTTTAAAACAGAAGTTCAGGTGTAAGCACTCTCTTTTCACAAGTATATCAACTTTGTTTTCTTTTCATAGAAACACATTTCTGTCCTTTGTTCCCCCCCCCCCACACACACACACACACTGATGCACAACCAGACACAGAGACACATTGTGTTAAATAAACATCCGCTCATTGCCCAGTCTGTCTGTGAGTCTGACACAGAGATGGAGGTCCGATCATCCGCCAACACGGCAGCGAGCGGCAGGAAACACGTGGGGAGGCTCATCGCCTGTTTCCTGTCCACGGCACTGTCAGGCACTGTGAGGTGCGCCTTCACGTCCCCCCGTCACCCCCCCCCCCCCCCCCCCCCCCGCGCGCGTGGGTTCAACAGTCCGAAGAGTCTCTCAAGTCAAACGTGGCGCACCTGCTGCTTCTCACGGTCGTCAAAATAGGCGCAAAGACACAGCGTGACCTCTGACCCCCTCCACTTAGCAGCCTCTGCTTCTCGGGTGTCGGCCATCCGAGCGTGTAAAGGCCAAAGGGTCGCCCACTTTTCATAACTGCAACTGTGATGTCGGGGCAGCACCTGGGGACAGGGCCCTGCGAGCGAAAAGAGGGGCAGAGAGGACGCGAGATTGAAATTTGAAAAAGGCTCCTCACGTGCCCGAAAGGTCAAAGGTCAGACCTCCAGTTCCTGGTTGTCTGCGTAATGGAAGCGGTTCAGCTTTTCCCTGTCCCGATTCGAAATGTCCAGTTTGGCAGCGTGGACAGGCTTCAGTGCCGGCGAGGGGTGCGAGGGGGCCGGGGAGGGCGGCAGGGTCAGTTCGATCTCCTCGTAGCAGCGCGAGACGGGGGCCGGGGCCGGGGCCAGTTGTTGCGCGAGAGGGTCGTTGGCGGCGGCGGCGGCGGCGGCGGGGGGCATCAGGAGTGGCACGGGACGGTCCACGTTTCTGATGAGGTTGACGAACTCCCTCTGGTTGTTGATGCCCTCCTCCGGCGGGATGGTCTGCTGCTTCTTCCGCTTCCGGTGGAGGTGGGAGAGGACGAAGGCGCAGGCGGCGCAGCCACACACCGTCACCAGCGCCAACATGCCCACCAGGATCATGTAGAAGCTGATGCCCCCGTGTGGCGGGTCGGAGATGGTGCCTGCGCACACAGAGAGATTAGAGAGGGCACGGGCCACACGTCGCTCGGACTCTCACTTTCTCCTCTTACCTGGACAGTGCTGACCGACGCAGGGCGCTTTGAGGCTCGTGCACTCGTTACCGTAGTAACCGTCAGGACAGGCACACATGTATCTGCCCTCTGAGCTGTGGCAGGGCATCCCCTGCTGGCAGGGATTGGGATTGCAGGGATCCGGAACTACCTGAAATAATGTAAGACATCAAAGAGTCAGGAGATTCTAAATGAATGTGACTGTGTCTTTAATAGGTGTTAAATAATACAACTCTTAAACTGTTCTTGCTACTTTCCCACACACGTATTCTCACTGATTTATTTATGTCGACCACGGTGATAAAAGAACATGTATAATGCGAAGTATAATTCCCCGATAAATTATGAATAGTCTCATAAAAAAGTCATTCCACTCGTGGAGTGTTTATTTGTACCATCTGTTTCAGTTCTGCCGGCGACTAAACTACTGTCTGAATCTACCACAGGATGTCCGACCTCACAGAGGGGTCCCGAGTATCCCTCGGGGCAGTCGCAGGCGGCCGTCTTCCCGTCCTTCTCCACGCACTGTCCTCCGTGCAGACAGGGGGCGCTGAGACACGGACTGGGGCCGTTTTGGCAAGATTTCCCAGAGAAGCCGGGCGGACACCAGCACCTGGAGCCCGACGCCTGGTCCTGGTGGACAGGGGTGAGATTGACGGAGCGGTGACGCCGTGAACAGAGACACTGGAGAGGGGGCGGGTCACGAATCCGCCTCAGGCAACAACACGTGCGAGAACAAATGCTGAACGCAGCTCGAGGCAAAATGTGCTCGAGAATATGCTGCATTTTCTCAACGATTTCCCTCCCGCACGAATTCGCGCAGCTATTACACGCCGATCCGAGACGATGGTGAGACAGTGAATATGAGAGAGTGAAGCCGGTGACATGCTGACAGGGGGAAATAAACCCATACGCTCACCTCACAACGTCCTCCATTCAGACACAGGCCCTGACAGCTGCTGTTCCCTGGAGGCCAGAGGAGGAAGAGAGGATGTATTAAACTGTCACACAGGAAGTGAAGCCACAACACATACACATAACATACGTGGAGCTCCATTACAAAGCTGATGCCGGTTTGCACCATTTTATTTATTTATTTATTTATTTTTTACATTCATGTGTCGGTGCAGTGAAACCGGAGAAGTCACAACCTGGCAGACTGCTTTTGTCTCGTGTTACATATTTAGAGAGCGTCTGAATGAAACACCGACGCATGACTGATACAGGCAGAGTGGGAGTAAAGCGATCTGATGATCTGCGGCGGAGGGAGGGGGTGGGGGGGTGGTGGTGGTGGTGGTGGGGGGGGGGGGCACGTCTCCACGCGATCGGGGGGCCGGGGGTCCNNCGGAGGCGGGGGGGGGGGGGGGGGGGGGGGTGTGGTTGGGGGGGGGGGGGGGGGGGGGGGGGGGGCACGTCTCCACGCGATCCTCCGTGATTTCATCTCTCTGATACTCACTGACGTCACAGTTCGGACCCGTCCACCCGGGCAGGCAGTCGCACAGGTATCCGCCGATCAGGTTGCGGCAAGAGCGGGCGTGGACGCAGATACTGCTTTCACACTCGTTGGTGTCTGCGGGGAGGAAGGGAGAGTGGTCATGGTTTCTACGGCAACCGAAACAAACATTAAAGAAACAACACTGCATCTCCGCGCCTATTGGATTTGCTCGCGTGTCAACGGATTCCTCTGTCTTTTCAGCTACAGCTCAAGAGAGTGTGGTGATTCGATCCTGTGCCTCACACACCAGTCCTCAAAGGGAGGGAGTACGACGACTGGAACTGCTGCTTGGTATCAGCGTTTACACAAACAGTCTTTTACAAGTATGGAAATGGGTCGCACGTCATTTACATTATCACGAGAAACCAAACCTCTCCGTTGAAACCAACTGCAGCTGACGCGCAGCATCACACAAACCTGCTGATTTATAGGGATTAAAGGTGCAGTGTGTAGGACTGAGCGTCACAAAGTGTCCTCATATTGCGTCTGTGTCGGAGAGAGCCGCCTCTCTGCTGCTGCTGCTCACTGCGCCGCCGCACACACGCACTCGTCTTGTACATTGATTGACACACCTGCTTCGGTCTCCTCCACCAGGAGTGGTCCCAAAACGCAGGGCGTTGCAGTGCGGGAGGCAAAACACACAACCGCCTGGGGCCTTTAGCTGATCGGGCCCCTGTGAGTCCACGGCAACAGCGACTCGGAGCAGCTTAGTGAGTTTGGGTGGGGTTTGCCAGACGGGCTCCTCCGGGCCCTTTATGGCCCGGGGCCCCTGAAACGCCCCCGAGTAAGAGTCGGTCACAGAAGAGGCTGCTGCTGTGAGTCTTTGCTTTGGTGAGGCGGTGAGACGACCGTGTGCGTGATGATAGGTGGAGTACCATTTCACGTTCAGCCAATCAGAGGCAGAGGTGGGCGGGTGCTCACGCACCAACACAAACGAGCACACACAAAGAGATAGAGCTCAGACAATGCCAAGGTAAACATCGAGCGAACGTTTGAAAGAGTAGTGCGCTGGTTACTTTCCTTTGTAACTCGTTACTTTTAGTTACAAAATGAGTTTTAACTTTTTAAAGAGTAACATGCCCAACACCGCACACTGTTTACAAATGCACACCGCGTCCACACGCCTGAGGTGCAGCATCTATCGAGATCCCCTTTGTTTATGCACACCTCCCCTCTCTGCTGCACCTTGTCCTCCGCTCGGTTCACGCGCGTGTGAGCCGATTCCCGCTCTCTGTTGTGCAGGACCCTGTGTGCCGGGGGGCCCCTGAGGGCCTGGCTCTGATAGCACAGGAGGAGGATCAGAAAGAAACGCTGGATGAATAAAGAGGAAGAAGTCGCTCTGTTATAGGTCTGTTACCATCAGTGAGGTGCCCGTTGGGATCTTGCACCGTGTGTGTATGTGCGTGTGTGTGTGTGTGTGTGTGTGTGTGTGTGAGGGCGGTATCTATGGAAGAAAAACCTGGGGACTGGAGAAAATGTGAGGACACAAGTCGACTAATAAAAGAGTGAAACTGAGAGAAGCCATAATTGCTTCTCTCCATTTGGGGCTCCACTGATGCTTTCCCTATCAACTCAGGCTATAAAGAGTTTTATCACTTGTGTTTGAATGTGCATGTGTGTGTGTGTGTGTGTGTGTGTGTGTGTGTGTTATAATGTGAGCTGGTGACCTGCGATGTGGAACTATGGAAGATTATCAAGTGTCAGAGTGACATATCACCGTAACACAGAGGAGCAGTAGAGGCTGTCATTCTGAAATATGTCTGCACTTTTACTTCATAACCCCCGAGCTTCACTATGTGACTTCACACAGAGTGTGTGTGTATGTGTATGTGTATGTGTGTGTGTGTGTGTGTGTGTGTGTGGGCTTATTCCGGACTCCCTCTGCTCTACCACTAACCCCTGTGGGAGTGAACTTGTCAATATGAGCGAGTGCGGCCGTGACAGTGCATTTATAGAACACTGATTCAGAGACGGGCTGGTCGGAGAATAAAGCCGCCTCTTGCTTTTCTTTTTTTTTTTAAAACTCGAGCTTTAAACGCTGATTTCATCCCAAATCAAACACCTCATCACATATCACTAATTAAAAAAAAAAAAAATAACAGGTTCCTGAAAGCAGCAGCAGTCTGGTTATTAGACTTCAGCTCGGCAGCTTCGACGAGTGCGTTCGAGTCGTCTGAAGACGATAAACAACCGATTTTCCTAATTAGAGGGAATTGCAGGCACAACAAGAGACATGTGCTAATTAGAAATGATCACAGGGAGCTGATCAAACCTGTCACATCTTCTTGTTTCACAGGCACCGTTAACTCTGCAGATCACATGCCTGCATCACGCTTTGCTCCTGCAGCGTGACTGAATCTTGTAAAAGACAGATACTGTCGCGCACTCGAGGCGTGGATGTGTTTCCACTCGTTTCCTCTCGGATGAAGTCTGTGTCGGCCCAAGTGTTTCTTTAATTGAAGCGCCAGGAAAGCTTGGTAATGACCGCGCCCACTTCTTCCAAAAGCTCTTCTCCTGTTAAAAGTCCCGACACCTGCACCTCAACGATTCTCCTGTTTTTCTGCAACTTTCCAACGTCAGTTTTCCTTCGAAAACATTTCGTTCGGTACAATATTTGTGCATTCAATGGTTCTTGCGCTTTACGGTTTGAACATAATGTGAGCAGCTGACTCTGATCCTGTCTCTATAAAACATTATTTACATCACAGTATCTCCGGCCCTGCTTCAGTTTCATTTAGAGCAGATAAATAAAACACTTTTTGCTTGATCCTTTTTCTTATGATCATTTCATCACCAGTGAGTGAACAGACTGTTACAGGAGCTAAACCTCCTCCACTCACACACAGTGGCCTCTATCAGCCTATGGTCAGCTGTTTATATGCTTTACATGAAGTGCTTTGGGTTATGTTTTCCCATATAAATGGTGTGACACATATAAGGTTAGAGTGTGTGTGTGTTTGTTCCAAAGTGCCAGTGGCAACAGCATCTCTGACACAGCAGCAGCAGCAGCAGTGAATAATGACTCAGGACAGAGTCCGCAAGCAAACAACCAGCAACCTCCTCAACACAGACCCAGCACCGAGAGGATGGTTGATGCTCTCGCTCTCTCTCTCTCTCGCTCTCTCTCTCTCTCGCTCTCTCTCTCTCTCTCTCTCTCTCTCTCTCTCTCTCTCTCCCCTTCATTTTT
>JAFBJT010087379.1:37799-51475 GCA_016785325.1 Chascanopsetta lugubris
GTGTGTGTGTGTGTGTGTGTGTGTGTGTGTGTGTGTGTGTGTGTGAGAGAGAGAGAGAGAGAGAGAGAGAGATGGTAGTATGGATGAAGGGAAAGTTTGTGAGACAGTAACACAGAAAGGAGAGGAAGGCATCACCGGACATCGGTCAAAGATGGAGAGACAGTGAAATTGTAGTATGTGTGTGTGTGTGTGTGTGTGTGTGTGTGTGTGTGTCTGTGTCTGTGTGTGTGGGTATGTGTGAGTGTGTGTGAGGGAGAGACACAGACAGAGGCAAACAGAGAAAGGGAAATGGCTATTAGCACACGCGCGCGCGCGCACACACACACACACACACTCACACACACTCACACACACACACACACACACACACCAAACTGCTCGATGGAGAGATGAGATCACTGTCGTTTGACACAAAGGAATGAAAACAGGGGGCACATACTGGCTGGAGTGTGCATGTGTGTGCGTGTGTGTGTCTGTGCATGTGTGTGTGTGTGTGCGTGCGTGCGTGCGCGTGCGTGCGTGAGTGTGTATTTAAGAGTGTTAAAGAGGAACGCGGACAGAGCGGATGCTGTGCAAACTGTTAGCTCAGCCGTGTGGTCCGATGTGAGGGCCCACTTTCCCAAACACCAATCATGGGAGCCGCAGTGCATCGTGGGTTTTTCATTATTTCACCAGCGAGTTGAGTCAAAGGGCTAATTTCATCATCAGCTCTGCCTGAAGGAGCGGAGCAGCAGAAGCTGGAGGAGAAGAGTGTGTGTGTGTGTGTGTGTGGGGGGGGGGGGGGGGGCAGCAGGGAAGGTGTATAACAGAGTCTGATTTCCTCTGTAATGTGATTAGATGAGATGCACCTACAGGGGAGAAGGAGTGCGGAGACAGATGGAGGCTGAGAGAGAGAGAGAGAGAGAGAGAGAGAGAGAGAGAGAGAGAGAGAGAGAGAGAGAGAGAGAGAGAGAGAGAGAGAGAGAGAGAGAGAGAGAGGGGAGAGAGAGAGAGAGAGAGAGAGGGGAGAGAAATACTGAGGAAACAACAGCGTCTTTGAATTCACACCTTAAAGCAAAGCCACTGTCGGCAGATACAAAGAACCATTGCCTGCTGCAGTGACAGACCCCCCCCCCCCCCCGCTGCCTGGTATTAAAGGTGCAGTGTGTAAGATTTGGGTCATTTTTGTCACTTGAAGAAATTACAAAACAATGCCATACTGACATTTTCATTCATTGTTTTTTTCCCTCCATTACCCTTAAATGTATATTTACATGAGGAGCGGGTCCTCTCTCCGGGGGCCGCCGTGTTTTTACAGTAGCCCCCGAGTGAACGTGCGAAACATCTAATGAGTGAAGTGAAGTGGACCACAGGTTCTCCTGCGTGTTCAGAAGGGCGAGGGCGAGGTGATGGATGACAATGCGCGACTTCACCTCGAGAGGTCTCCAGATCTCACACACTGCACCTTTAACGGCGAGGTGCCTCTGCCTGCACTCTCCCACATCAGCAGACTCGCATATAAAACTGGTGAATCGGCATCAGCTACATCGCTGCCCTCTGTTGTGATGTTGCCGCGGCCGCCCCCCCGTGAACTCACGGTCGTCTGGACGAGAGCGCAAAGTCCGAACATGTGTCTTGAGTTTTAAAGAGGAGCCGCATGGTTTAAATGATAACGCTTTAATATTAAATTCCACTTTCTCTCCAGTGGCGGTGGCAATTTTGCGGTGGTGGGTGCTGGGTCAATACAGCCGACTCACACACAGCTGCATACATGCACTCGGAGTGACCCTGTGTGAACGAGGGGGTTAACATGGAGGGGGGGTGGGGGGTGGGGGGGGTGGGGGTGGGGGTGAGGGGGGGGATTACACTGCTGCAGCGTTTCCCTGATTCCAGTTAAAGACAGCGAACATGGACGATATGTCGTGAGATGAAGGGTCTGGTAACCAGCTGGGAGACAAAATCCATGCTGAAATACTCAAATGGAACTTGTGGATGGGGGGGGGGGGTCAAAGGTCGTGTCTGCATGTTGGCCCGAAATGCACGATAATAACCAGGGCCGGGTGCTGATTCGCATTAGAGCCGCGCTCCTGTGCCCGAAGCTGCGTCACTGCTGCATCCAGGAGACGATGGCGAACAAAGAGTGGTCACATGTGCGGTTTCACTCCGTGACGAGTCATGCAGACGATGCTCGTCACAACAATGGTCATAGGAAAATGGAAACATGTAACATAAGCAACATGGCTCCATCGAGCAGAGCAGAGGACGAACCCCCTGTGTGTGCGTGTGTGTGTGTGTGTGCGTGTGTGTGTGTGTGTGTGTGCGTGTGTGTGTGTGTGAACCATCGTCAACAACCTCTGACATCATTCAGGTGCTGTTGTAAACTAATTGGGTGATTTTTAGAAGTGTCGTTTTATACTATAATAACGGTGTTTGCATTATTTTGGCATCCGCGCCAAATTCAAAGTTCTGGTTCTGATTCAAATGTCAACAGTATCCATTCCTCAACATGGCCTCTCTCTCATCCACTCAGCGATCGCTCCAGTGTTTCCTATCAATTCAATTATTTACAGCAACTCGCTATATTCTAAGCGGAGAGACGCTTCGCCATCGACCCGCATTCACGCGGCCACGGTGATAATCACTTCTACATGCACCACTTCATCTGTCACCACTCGCGCCCGACACACACCAGCACAGCTGTCAGGACGGTTTAGGACTCAGCATCTTGCCCGAGAACCCTTCGGTACGCAGAGGCTGCGCGGGGATCAAACCGCCGACCTTCTTATTACTGGAAGACCCGTTCCACCACTCGACCACTTGCTTGTATCGTTGTCCATAAATCTCTGTCCCACACGCTCAGAGTTTCAGCTGCGGCTGTGCGTTGACGCACACAAGTGTCCTGCAGCACATTTCTGCCTCCGGTCAGAGCGAGTTAGAGAATGTGTCACTCAGATGCTGTTGCACGTGAGAGTGACGCTCGTGTGTGTGTGTGTCCTCTATTCTGCAGGAAGCGCCGCGGACGACAGACTGGTGGACACATCAAACGCCACACTGGCAAACTTACGATCGCTGCGTAAAGAGCTGGACCACGAGAATCGGCGGGGAGCAGGGCTTTTCCCAAAACGGGCCCACATTTCATTAGTGTCTTAAACACGATGAGCCACTTATCAACGTTTGAGGGACATTCTGCACGAATATTGACTGATGTAGGTTTCGCGTTCTTGCGGGCATCAACTCTTCAAACATCCCATAATGAGGTCAATTGTATATATGTAGTTTTACAACAGCTTGAGAAAGTGCTGGAATTCGGGGGCCGCGAGACACGAGAGCACGCCGAGATCAGAGGGAGCATTCGATGTGCGGCAGCTGTGACTGCGCAGTTCTGTTCTGTTGAGCTGCTCGGGATCACGTCCTCGTCGTGCAGGTGTACCTAATAAAGTGGCTCACGTTCGTCGCATGCAAAACCAGCGCTCACACAAACCAACGGCCTCCATGAAACGCGCCCCGGACATTCCTGGAGTCACCCACTGAGGATTCTAAGAAACATTTCTCATGTGGCTTTCACCAACAAAAAAAAGAAAAAAAAGGAAAAAAAGAAAAAAAATCAAAGAGCTGAAAAAATGTAGAAAAAAGTTGTTTGGCCTGTTTGCAATTTGTCTGGATGCTTGAGTTTGTTCTCCCACTGGACACTGTGATTGTTCCAGACTTCTACAGTGACTTTGGGTAAAAAGCCAAAACGAGTGGAAATGTCAGAGTTGCACCCCCGCACATTAAAGGTGCAGTGTGAAAGATCATCTAAAGATACTTACAACAATGATATACTGACATTTCCACGACTGTACAATCCGTTTTAATGTACGATTTTTTTCCCATTACCTTTAAAAGATCCCATTCATTTGTGTTTACGTGAGGAGCAGGTCCTCTCTACGGGGGGCCGCCATGTTTTTACAGTAGTAAGAGGGGGCACACTAAACATAGATTGGGTTTTAAAGACAACTGACGTCGACTACAGGTTCTCCTGCAGAAGGGTGAGGGTGAGGTGATGGTTTAAACGCGCAACTTGACACCACTGGGTGTCACCAAATCTTACACACCGCACCTTTAACACCAACTCTATTGTATTCAAACTCAGTGAAGGTCACACTGTCAACGCGCAAAAGAATGGAACATTTTCTCGCTATTTGCAAAGCAGGTACGAGCTCGAGCTCCGTAATCCGCCCTGATTGGCGGTCGGGTCCGATAAGTCCGTTCAGACTCCCACACTTTGGGCTGAGCTAAGCCGGTGGACTAACCAACGGCTTTAGACCCGACGTAAAGGTTGTCACTGAGCCGCATAATGCAAACAAGATGTGTGGGAGCGGCGCTGGAGGACAAAGGGAAGGTGAGACAGGAAGAGGGGACAGGAGGGACGGACACGGAGAGAGAGAGAGAGAGAGAGAGAGAGAGAGAGAGAGAGAGAGAGAGAGAGAGAGAGGCGGCTCCCATTATCTCAGCGATCTGTTGGATACCAACACGGTCCCTGTGGCTGAGAGCGAGGCAGAGGATGGCGGGATGAAAGGGAAGTCTGTGGCATGACAGGAATGAGGAAAGCATACGAACATCTGTCTGCATCCGTGTGTGTGTGTGTGTGTGTGTGTGTGTGTGTGTGTGTGTGTGTCTTTTTATAGCAGGCAGCTCACATTCCCTGCCATGGAGCTTTTCCTGATTATGAGGAGAAGCAACAAGGAGACGAGCAGGAAATGAAAGGGTCTGGATGAAAGACCCTCTAACCTCCGACGATCACAGACACAAACACTCGGAGGATACTTCTCACATTGTTTCACAACGTGGAGCCGCGCCGCTCGTAAACAAGCGCCCGCGCGGTTGTTGCCTTTATATACGCTACAACAAATCCGGGCTGTTTCCGCGGTGGCACGGGCAAAACGCACTGAGGCCTGCGAAGCCAAAACACACGACCCGGCTGACATCGCGACACGCCTTAAATACCTGATTACGCAATCCGACACTCTCGGAAAACAACTTGGGATATCATAGGGAACAACAAGCCGCCGGTGGAAACCAAACATCTAAATCTTCTTCGCCGTGACCGTAACACCACACGCTGACACAATCCAAACACAGAACCAGGATGTTTGTTGTTCCAGTTCATCCTTCACGTCCACTAACGCACCAGTAAACACGCTGCACACACAGCAGTCTGTGTGGGGCGTTCAGATTTCATCATCATCATCATCATCATCATCATCATCATCATCACATGTCCCCAGACTGCTCTTCTATCACCTCTACACCTGCACATGTCTGTCCACATCGAAACACCATCATTCATCTCATCAATGACACAAGCGCAGGGACCTGATCCCTGAAGCAGCTCAATATATTCAGCACACGCTGCAGAATTCAAGAGCTGCCCCTCAAAGACAAAGAGATTCCATTCTT
The DNA here is from genome assembly GCA_016785325.1 of Chascanopsetta lugubris. NCBI lineage: Eukaryota > Metazoa > Chordata > Actinopteri > Pleuronectiformes > Bothidae > Chascanopsetta > Chascanopsetta lugubris. Next base: position 43,218 of record JAFBJT010087379.1, read on the forward strand.
TCATCCATCCATCCATCTATACATCCATTCATCCATCAATCCATCCATATATCTATCCATCCACCCATCCATCCATCCATCCATCCATCCATATATCCATCCATCCATCCATCCATCTACATATCCATCCATCCATCTATATATTCATCCATCCATATATCCATTCATCATCCATCCATCTATATATCCATTCATCCATCCATCCATCCATCTATCTATCAATCCATCCATATATCCATCCATTCATCCATCCATCCATCCATTCACCCATCAATCCATCCATATATCCATCCATCCATCCATCCATCTACATCCATCCGTCCATTCATATATCCATCCATATATCATCCATTCATATATCATCCATTAATATATCTAACCATCCATCCATTAATCCACCCATCCAAGCTGGCGTTCGATATGGATGAAGCTAATTTGATCATTTTTCTCAAATCAGCGTTTGAAAAAAACATATTGAGTAATTGTCACGTTCTTCTCTTAAACAAGGTCATGGTAAGTGTAGTCATCATAATACTTGTGTAATGTCTGAATAAAATCCACAGCAAACTAAAGCCTGAATTAATCTTAGCTATTTTCTGCCACAGCCTTTTTTGTGAAATCATTTTCTGGCAGCTCATCTCCACGACTCTGCAGATCCCCTGAGATAAACTGTGTCTTCACCTGAATCCGACGTCTCGTTGTCGTGGTCCAGAGCCTCCAACACCAGGGAAAAGGATTTCTGAGAAGGAAACACAGAAAAAGACATTTGTCACAATGTGTGAAAGACATAATCCCCTTAAACATCTGGAACAATCCACAACGTGCAAATCTAAAATGATACAAATGTATCTTCTCGTTGTGTCAGAAGTGATGTGATCTCGGCTGCATTCAGGAGGACTTTTCAATGAAAAAGATTAAAATCAGTAAACTCCTCGTGATGTTTTGATGAACGTGTCCTCAGATGACGTTTTAATCACAGAGTTCTGTTGTGTTCTTGATGTTTCGGATAAGAATGGATTTAATGAAGCTTGTAATCAGCTGGATGAACGCATTTTCAAATTGTGATATGAATCATTCGCAGTCTCAACAATGTTCACTGTCTCACTTCCTTCTGAAGACAGGTTGAAATTCCTACGCTCCTACACATTAAAGGTACAGATTGCAGAATCTGTGTGAATCGGTGTGTTTTGTGGGGGTGTTTGTGGAATGGTAAAAGCCTGAGCATCAGTGCATCGAGTGCATTGCAGTTCAAGGACACTACGTTTGTAAATAAAGCCAGAACACTCTCTCCCCTGTGGCAAGGCTGAGAACTTTTTGAAGCACCCTTGTATTTCAAACCTTGGCCTTAAACAAGCGCAGCCATCCATCATTAAAGGTGGTGTGTTCTAATTCAGGCACATGCGTCCATGTAGAGGGAGGACATGTAAACACCCTCCATTAGAATGAAGCTCGATGCTTCATTCCGCTCTTCATCTACTTCCTGACACGTCTTTGCAGCCTGTCCTGCACCTTCCACTCCTCACCGGGGCTTTGGACCGAAAAACAGGCGTTTATAGCCCACACAACAACATTTGAATATATATGAAAATTCAATTTCAGATTTACATATAAAGATAAAGTTGGCCGAGGTCGGGGACATCGTCACGTGACGACTTTGGGCGGATCATTCACTCTGGAGAGAGAACGGAGGAGCGGAGTGTTTTTCTGAAGTCTCGCTCTTTTCTGATGCTTTCGAAAAAAATCATATGGACGAACAAATGAATAATTCAGATCAACACATTCCATCACAACCCCCTCTCTCTCTCTCTCTCTCTCCCTCTCTCTCTCTCTTCTGGTTCTCGCTCCATCGATCCAGCCCTCCCACTGTGAAACTCGGCACTGCCTGCCATGCAAATTTCCGCACCGTGCCCATCATGCGTGAGGTTTCTGGTGAAGTGGTCACCGACGGATGTGTGGTCACGTCTCCCTTGATGGAGTATACCACCCTGGGGTGGGGTGGGGGGGCTCTGGTGCAGGAGGTGAGCAAGGTGTGAGGTGGAGGAGAGATGGATGCAGCAGGACTTCGAGGGCGAGATCCGTGCCATCGCTCAGAGGTGAAAAGAGGAAAAAGGAAGAGAAGAGAAGACAAAGTGTTGTTTTTTTCTGCAGGTCTGGAAAAAGGAACGAGAGGGAGAAGTAGATTATAGAGGAGGAAGAGGAGGAGGAGGAGATGCAGAAAGGTGTAATCACACAGGCAGAGTGTGAAGGTAAAGGGCAGAAGGAGACAGAGGAGGGACGCGACGATGGCAGCTGCAGTGGAATAGTGATTTGTTGGTGTCGGGGAGTTTAGTCTTTTTAAGAGGTGATGAAGAAAGGGGGCACAGGGGTCGCAGGGAGGCGAAGGGAAGCATCGTCAGATAAAAGAACAAAGATTAGAGCGGGAGTAAGGGAGGTGGAGGAGGAGGAGGAGGAAGAACACCCACGCGCGTAGTATTTAGAAGACATGGCGCTAATGAGATGTGCTGGGCGGCAGCGGGCAGGCGGCCAGTTCATTAGAGGCGGCAGATTGCAGCTCGCCCACTGACGGAGCAGCTGGAGTCAGGAAGCTCCGGTTTGAAACCATCACCTGAAGTCATGTTCATTGTTTATGCTTTTTCACATTTCGGTGGACGACACGAGGAAGAACAGCAGCTCTGTGCAAAACGACTGAACGTATCAAAGGTTGAATTGGTGGTGAAAGTTACCACCCCCCTTCACAACACAAAACACGCTGCCTGACTACTGCTGCTACTACAGCTGAGTGGGGGAGACGGTGTCAGGAGGACAGGACTGGTGACATCATCCCCTACTCTTTTACCTTCTGGCGATTGTCAGAGGGTGAGGTTTGGACAAAAGGTACTGATACATAATAATATATCCACTGAGCCCATAATAACAATAACAATAACAATAATAATGATATTATATTATCATTATTGTTATTATTAATGATAATAATGATAATAATAATAATAATAACAATAATAATCATAATAATAATCATAATAATAATAATAATCATAATAATAATAATCATAATCATAATAATCATAATAATAATAATCATAATAATATAAATAATAATAACAATAATAGAAATGGCCTTACTTTGTGTGTTTTTTCTCTCTGAGTAAACTATCAACAATTATTAACAGTTATTCTTTTTCACTAAACAAGTCACCGTCTCATTCCTGCTTCATGGGATATGAACAGTTTCAGTACATTCGATAAAAAAGTGTTATAGACGCCTATTGCTGCACCATGGAGCCCGGACACTGCCCCTCTGCATGTGATTGTCCCTGTGCAGATAAACCCCCTGATGTAGGACATTATTACGTGGTGGTGTGGAGGTGCAGAGGTGGCACAGGTCTACGGTCCAGTTCACGGCGAACCGGAGATGTGACAAGGTCTCTGCAGTGAATCAGCAGCAGGTCTCTCCTGCGGCAGGTTGGTGAATCTTCTGTGGCTAAAAGGCGCCTGGACTTTTTGACAATAAGGACAATTATGATGAACTGCTACTCCACTACTGCAGGATGCGCACACACAGCACCAGCCCCGGGAGCCTCCTCCTCACACACCTCTGAGCTGCGTCGCCTCTCTAATCGCCCTTCCCTCTGCCCTCACCCCGCCCTTCCATCCCCACACCTTCCTCTGCTGCAGTATGTACGCACTCGGTGTTTTCTGCGATCACACCCTCACCCCTTCACCCCCGAGCGCACGCGGCCAGGTAAACTATGATGCAGCCGGTGATGCAGGAAGGGTGTATCGGCAGTCAGCCCTGTTGCTGAGGCTGGGGTCCTGCTCTGTGGAACGTTAGGGGGTCACATTAATCAGAGTTACCATAGTTCAAAATCACAACAAACAGCGATAAGACTTTGTGAAGGGATCATCGACAATGAGCCGCTTCCTGACATCCTTTCCAAAACACACACACACACACACACACACACACACACACGCACACTCACACACACACACGCTCACATGGACACCGTGGCCCGTTGTTTTGGCCAAGGGCAGGCGGAGAGGCCTGATGGGCTGTTTGAGAATACAAAAATAAACAATCAACGCAAAGACGACAATCAAGGAGTAAACATGACAAAGACGAGGCTGATAAGATCACAGTCAAATATAAAGTGATATTTTTATCCCCCTCTCACAAACAATATGTGTTATTTGTGCTGATAATGGCCAGAGTGGTGACAGCAAGGAAATGACATAGTGGGAAAGGAGTAAGTGTGTGCATGTGTGTGTGTGTGTGTGTGTGTGTCCGAGCATCATTTTTAAGCACTCTACAGCCGGGATAGTGGCTCTGTGAGTCTGCACTGTTACACGACAGAGGTCCGTTTCAGCATGTTAGCACCACAATGTTTTGTCAGTCGCTCCCTAAGTACATAAGTCATCAAAGTTAGCGTTATCCTCTGGAGACCAGGAATGTTTGCAGCGACATTCCGCACAAATCATCAAGTAATAATTGGAATACTTCAGTCTGGACCAAAGTGGTGGATCAAGGGACAGAGCAGCGCTCGTATCGCCACCTAGTGGCTGGCTGCGGTGCTGCAGTGTAGCTCATACATCCTGCCACATGGTACATGTTAGTGGACGGGACAAACTAGAATGTTAAATCTCAGAGACACTTCAGGTCTCTTATCTTATCAAACTGTTGCAGCATATCCAAACTTTCTAAGTGTCTGTCGTTCGTCTGATTCCATATAAATGCGATGACATGAAAAGACCAACTGATATCAGGGCGGATTCGGTGCAATCGTCCTTTTACTGCGACTTGACAGATTCTGGCTCCGAATGATGGCAACACAACGGTGACTTTTATTCTAGCGTCATTTCAAGGTGGAGGGGGGGAAAAGTCAAATGTGTCGTCTATAACAACATCTTCGTTACGTCTTGTCAAGGCAAAAATGATTTATGGTCCGACGTGCCTTTCAAGTGTTTCCACGTAAACTGTCGTGTTTCAATCAAAGCGTCGACCCTCAAGGACGTGAACACGACCCGATTTTTAAAAAAAACAAAAAAACGAACCTCTTGCTACGATCTGAATCAATATTCCGACATGTTTGAAAAACACTTGGTGTCCATCAAAACATGGACTTGGTCAGATACGGTAAGTGAAGGAAGAGGTGGTCCGCTCCGGACAAAAAAAACGCTGAGTCACTCGTTTAACCTCATCCACCTCGCAGCCATCGATCCCTGTCTCCGCGCCATCTGAGCCCCCCCCCCCCCTCCCACCACCACGTCACCAGTCATGATCGGTGCAGCTGGCCTGAGATGGGCCCGCCCCCCCCCCCCCACCCCCCGAGAGGACTGGGCTTTTCCCAAAAAAACACACGAGACGACATCAAAACATGAGAGAATCAGACCGGATGATAAGTCTGCCCTTCCCTGGGGCTGCGGGCCGTCTGGTTGTCTGGCCCTTGTCCCTTCGCCCGCAGCCCCGCCAGTCCGCCAAACACACACAAAGCTCGGGATTACACCAAACTATGCTAATTCAAAGCAGCGGCCAGACATTTGTGACGACATGAAATTACCGCTAAGTGCAAGTTGCTTAAAAAGAGTCAAACGCCGGCCCCTGCCTCATCCACTGCTCCACTTCCCATTCCTCCCCTCTGGTTTCTCAGGGAGCCCCATCCCCTCTATGACATCCCTCGCTCCATTTCTCTCTCTCTCTCTCTCTCGCTCTCTCTCTCTCTCTCTCTCTCTCTCTCTCAGACATGGACAGGGTAGGATATCCCGACAAAGCCTGGCTGTACAAACACAGCTCTGCAACAGGAAGGACTCCCAGCCCTGAGAGAGGAATTTCCCCTCAGAGCTCACACACTAATGCACATGCTTGCTTACACACACACACACACACACACACACACACACACACACACACACATACATACACGCACGTTCAGCGGTAAACACACACACACAGTCAGTTTTACCTTGGTATACCAATATTTATGTCTCATTCAGCCATGAAACTATAAGTCTGCTCATCACAATAGAGATTGTAGATTGTTAAAGTGACTCATTCATCAGTTCAGACAACAGGATTTGGTTTGGCTTTAATCACTCGACAATAGCCATTGTATCATCTACGAGTGGAGTCATGACATTAAACACAGCTGGCCACACTTTTAACAGGCCTGTGACACTAATCTTCATTAGTGTTTCTAATCTCATCCCTGATGTAAACACAAAGGGGTAATCAGACAATTCTGTAATCCAGATCAGTAGTTTTGAAGGGAACCAGCAAAGAGGTAAAAAGGTGACAAATAAAACATCACAGTTGGTAAATAACACAAAATACAATACTTCATATTCCGGTATACGATCACAACAGCGCACGCATCTACAAAGTAGATACACGGACGTACGTTTTCTTTTATGCACAATAATCCCTTGATGGAATAAATATCAATCCATTTATCATGCACTAACTGACATGCTACATCTCCACCCCCCCACCCCACCCACCCCCGCGCCTCCTGCTAACCCATGTGTACAGTAAGAATGAGAGGCAGCTGTGTTCACGTCTGCACAGCCCTGATTAGCTCAGGGAGACAGATGCTGCAGTGTCTCATCCAACTATTCCTCAAGTGATGGAGAGGAAAAATGAAAATGTAAAAACCTTGTCTCTCCATTTCAAACACCTGGAGGTGATCAGAGGTACATTAGAATCTGTGTGTATTCGTGCATGACCGTGTGTTACAGTGTTGTTTGTATTATTTTTTGAAGAGTCTGCGTAATTAAACAAACAGACCTCCGTGCACATACAAAACACCAATCAACCCAATGCCATAAAACACTTTCTTTCATACACCTGCCAAAACAGAGGCCGGTGTAATTATAGACACACACTCACACACCATAAACCAACTCTCTGTCTCTCTCTCTCTCACACACACACACACACACACACACACTTGCATGCAAACAGTTGTCATGACAGCAGCTGTGGCTGCGCAGGGATTGGTCGGCCAACACCTTACCTGCACCGGCAATTAGCAGCGGACGTAACCACAGTAACAACGACATTACTATTCCTCCGACGGAGCCGCCACTTCACATCATCTTAAAACAAGCTCAGTAAACATGACGGTGTGACAGTGCGCAGAGGTTTACACCCTGTTATCATTCTTTTTTGGAGAATGACGTAGAAGCTATCGGGGAACATAGAATCGAGGGTTCTGCTCGGGCTCTGAGGCTCCCACAGCAGACGGGCCCATATATGGTCGTGTCCATCCATAGGCCCATTGCATCGCCGCGTGATTCGGGGTTTATAACATTTAAGGAGATAATAAATCTCTCAGGATCTTTTTTTTCCTTTTCTCTTTCATCATTATTCTTGATCCGGCGGAGACAAGCGGGCGTGTCTCCAGACATGGCCGCCGCCCGGGAGAGGAGGCCATTTGATCCTCTGCTGACTCATTTGTGAATTTCATACATCTCTGCAGATAATAGCCAGTGCGGGCCATCTCCCTGTCCTCAGGTGGAACACACACACACACACACACACACACACACACACACACACACACACACACACACACACAAGGCAAGGAATTGGCCCCCCGGCGTGCAGCCAACCACCCCACCCTGCTCCTGTGACCCCGTCTCTATAATTACATGTCTCTGTCCTCACATTCTCGCCGCCTCCTCTGTTTTTCTTTAATTAGCAGCAGATTCATTCTCTTCTTCCTCTTTGCCCTCACCCATTTCCAGTTTGCCCTGAACCACTGCTGCCGGCGCATCACCCACTCCCACAGAACTCTCTGTGGAGTCGTAGGAAGACGCCGACATTACGAGTCAGGGACTGTTATTCAGAATGAACCACACATGAATTGTCGCATACAAGATGCAACAATAGAGAGCAGCAGGATGTGGCAGAGTTTTTTTTTTAAATGTATTTTCAGTCACAGGTCTTATATAAGTTCTTACACATAAAACTTGAATGTCCATTATACAATATATCGTGTGAGTGAGTGAGGATGAGCTCACGCATCAGTTGTGTGGTACATTCGTCGCCTATCCTCTGATTTTTACTTTCTCTGATCGTGTTCAATCTTCAAAAAGCATCAAAGTGGTGTCAGGTGGTGAAGATGATCGTGCCGAACAAACCATGAGCGTATCTCTGATTTGTTTACCGAGCTGATTTTCGGCAATCGTCCAAAATCCATTGCAACGATCCCCTTGCGTTTGTACTGACGGAACGACTGTAATGACCTGAACCTCTG
>JAFBJT010087379.1:52978-73207 GCA_016785325.1 Chascanopsetta lugubris
TGCGTGTCATCGATACGCCGGAGTGCGAGTTGTAGTACGTGGGACTGGAGCGGAGCGGCCAGACGATTTAACTGTGAGATGAAAAACATATCGATCTGAAGAAGTTGACCGTCGGGGGACGAATCTGTCTGACGGAGAACGTTTTGATGAGTCATCACACGTGTAACTGCTTCTGCATGTACGCGGCCGCATTCCGTTTATACATCACACAGGTCAATCAATAACAGGCAGCGTTTCATATGTTTCATTAGTTGCCCCTGTGCTGTCTTTCCCTTAGCAGTAATAGTGTGGAGCATTAAAGGTGCAGTGCGTAAGATTTTGTCATCACAACAATTACATCCTGACTTTCTGACATCAGTCAATTTCCAAGAAACCAAATAAGATGTTGAAAAGAAATAGTTTGCATTTTTCCTGGATCAATCTTCTGATCTGGATTTTCATTGTTTACAAATGTCTTTTGTTTCCAATACAGAAGTATAAATACTTGCAGTTCACAGAGTGGCCACTTGGGGCTCCAAAAGTGTTACACAACAATTACATCCTGACATTTTCATGAGTTCATAATCACGTAAATGTTTTATTTGTTTCCCATTCCCCTTAAATGAGCCCATATATATATATTTATATGAGAAACAATAATTGCAGTTGGTCCACAGGCTTTAGTTTGAACACCACCAGAATCATACTGCTCTATTCCTGTTCTTCCTCATAAATGTCAACATGGCTTCACCTCATCCTTTCACACTGCACCTTTAAATGTAAACAGATGTTTGAATGTGAGAATATGGAGTGAATCATCACAGTGGATTCAAAGTGGACTGATGCACCGAGGCCAGGGGACACGTGGGAGAGACAGTGGGTCGTGCTGCTCCTTCTCTATGGAGATTCCCACACTAGACATTTAACCCTTTGTTTATTTAAATATTGATTGTCGACGGCTTTTAAAGCTTCTCGTTTACATTATTTCTCTCACTGTGTCTCAACAACAACAACAACAACAACAACAACAACAACAACGTCTCGATAGGGACGTAGAATCTGGGTTGTACGGTCGAAGGCGCACACTCATGAATACATTCCAATCATCCTCTCCCGTCTTCAACCTCACCGTTGTCGGGCGTCGACCTCCTCAGACCAACACTGGTTTCAAGAAGCGGGGATTTGAACCCGTGAATCTCGCCCACCTTCACGCCCGCCGTCGCTAAGGTCACAAGCTAATCTTTTGAGTCCAGCAGCAGATGCAGGAACGGTGACCTTCCTCCATCGCTGCCGGTATGAAATGAATGCCAGGCGGCATCAATCATCCCAACACATGGACAAAATGTCAATTGCGAGATATGGAGTGATCAGAGGGGAGGTACAGGGATGGGGAGGGGTATTTTTTTTTGGGGGGGGGGGGGGGGGGGAAAAACCAGGAAGAAGGAGGGGGGCGCTAAAGGAAATCATCAGAGGAGCTGACTGTTCCTATCTGGGCTTCTTTAATCCATCTTGTTTTTGAATTTAAAAAAAATTTGAAAGGGAAAAAAAGAAACCTCCTTCTCCAATATAACAAAACAATATATTTCATGGAGTTGCTGAGGCTTTCTGTTTTCCTTCTCTCACACACACACACACACACACACACACACACACACACACGGCATGGCCATCAGGAAGGTGAAAAGCCGGAAGAAAAGAATAAAGAAAGAGTGTTTCTCTGAATTGCCTTCTCCGTACAATTATCCTTGAGATTTGACCTTTACTTCTCCACCGTGTCTCACAATCACTCGTGTCTCATCACCTTCTTCACTGTGCAAGCAAAGGCACATGTATCACACTGTGGATGGTGCAGGAGGAAGGAGAACAGAAAAATTCCCCTTTTTATTCTTTTCGAAAAAAGACTTTAGTAGCGCTCGGATCCCAGAGCTGGATTCTGGACCTGCTCCGGAGGTTCTTCCCGAGAGAGAGTCTGAAATGTGTTGATTCGTCCGTGATCATCCATCATCCCGCGGGGGGGGGGGGGGGGGGGGGGGGGGGGGGGGGGGGGGGGGGGAGGAGGAGGAGGAGGAGGAGGAGTTCCTCAGGTCGCTACGAGCACAGACCACAGCTCATCGTGAGTCAACACACTAAACATCAGTGGTAGTTGGAGTTTGCAGGGTGTTGATGCAGGAAGTAGCCGAGTCTTCAAAGGGTTAAAGGTGGAGTCTCACTTCTGGAAAGCTTCGAGAGACTGCAACAACTACATCACTGGATCATTCGCTAACTGTCTTCTTCGTCAGTGGATTACGCCTCTTCGGGGAAACTCCACAAGATGGCGAATGATGCCAACTCAGCAGTTCTCAAACCTCCACCTGGCTCCACAAGTACAACCACAACATTACAATGCAGGATGCAGCTTCAATGATATTTATAATTAGTGTCCGCCCCTTTAAATATCATCAACACATAGTTTGAACATTAATGCTGCGATTAAATACAAGAAAATATAAGAGAATTTTTAATTCAGTCAAAATAATTACATAAATATTGATTTCGGTCAAATGAAAACTACTTAAATAAATGGACAAAAAAAACCAATAGTTTAATTTTAATCCAATTGAAATCAGTCGGTTAAATAAATATAAAAAAGTATAATACAAATAAATATGTACTTGACTTGATTTAATAAAAATGATCTTTATAAGTAAAATAAGTTTTGTTAAAAAGTTTGTGCTCAGAAAAGTTGGTAAGTTCAGACATTTTTATCACATCTAAACGTCTTACGAATGAAATCGCTTGCCACGCTTAGAAAGGCTGTGCTAGCCAACGATTGTCTTGGGTCCAGATCAAAGGAATCATCTGTACTTAAGCGTCACCGACCCCAGCTTTAACACTGGTCCCACCCTGTTTAATGTCTATAATTGAAAAACCTGTAAATGACCGACTGTTGTCGCCAAAGCCCCGTTTCCTCTCTCTCCCTCCTCTGCGCCTAACGATCTGCCACCCAACGCGGAATGAGTCCTAATTTATTCTGACAGACTGATATCGGGAGAGAATTGTCCAAACTGGTGGCTAATGCATCACAGCTGCGGGAGAGGAAGTCTCCCCTCCACTCGCTCACCGCCGCCATTAAGCTTTGTGTAAATTACCGTCTTAGCATGTAATGGTTGAACTAAGATTGATGTCTGAATTTACCTGGCGGCCGCCGCGACGGCGCCGGGCACCGTCCCCCCCGAACAGCTCGTCCGTGTCCCCGAAGAAAGAAAAACAAAAGCTTTAAACGTAGCATCTGGCTCCCGAGACAGTTTGGCAGTTTGTCTGCGAGCCGGTAAGTGGCGAGCGTAATGAAGATGCATGGCGCCTGTTTCGGATTTATCTCCGATCGTATGGCCCCGGCAGATGCTAATGTAGTGTACAACCTCCGCGGCGGAGGCCCCTCCCACTCTGACGCGCCCAGAGAGTTGTACGTGGGAACTTTTACCATTCGAGTCACTTCAGTCACCTTATCAAAGCCTCGCTGTCGATCATTCGTTTCAACTTCACGCCCGTTTGTTGTTGTTGTCGCGTTGACGTGTCCTCTGCCAGGAAGGGGCGGAGTTAGAGATCACAGCTGACCTTTTGACCCCTGCTGTGCTTTCATCGCACTGATGTGGTTGCGGAGGACACGGTGATCGGAGCTGTACAACTGCCGTTGCGACAGGTGGGGGGCTATCAAAGGAGAGGGGCAAAGGGGGGTGGGCGTGGTCTCGGCGTGAAGCCGATGACGTAATGAGTCGATCGCGCGCTGTGGAAGATGTCTCCAAGGATAGACAACGAGATCCATGAGCTTCTGGGGATGAGAGCCCACCAAGCGGTCAACTTGCAGTTCACAGGGTGGCCACCAGAGGCTGGCTCTGAGAGGGAGTCAGTCCTCATAGACTCCCATGTTAAAACGGTCCAGGTTCGAGGTGAAGGAAACATGTTTAAAGTCTGGTACCAACTACAGGTTTCGTTCGGACCCAATAACCTCGACGCTCCTTCGCTTCACGCGTCTCGTCACGTGAATTTCCATTTTCCATCACAGCACGACTACGACGGCGTATTTATTGAGTTTCCGTAGAGGTGATGCATTTATGTTTTCATGAGCGTACTTTGTCCAAAGTACAGTTCCACAAACACTGATGACACGTTCACGTGAACACGCAAAGCAGAAGTGACAGAGAGAGAGAGTCAGCGCCCTGATAAGTGTCAGCCTTTGATGTGAGGCGCTGAACGACAGTTTAAAGTCATTACAGAGACAAAGAGTCGACAGCAGAGTGAACAATGGGACGCGCCACAATGGATTTGTTGTCTTTGTGGTGGTCTGCTCCATCCATGTGTTTTCTTTTGTTGCACCGACGCTGATGAAAAACGCAGCTGTGACTTCGCTCTGCAGCTGCCACCAGTGGTATCAGCTACGTGTTCATACAGTAAATACCCCGGCACATAGTACAACTGCACCACAGTGACTTTACGGCATTTGACCTCTCCCATAATATCTTGATAAAGTTGTATATATATCAAACGTCAGACCTTAATATCGTTTAAAAACAATCTGTTCTAATGGGAAGGTTTGTAAGATACGGCCAGCACTTGTATATCCTTGTGATCCTGTTTATGCAAACGACTTAAAAAATACCACTGTCATTTAAGTTTTAATACATTTAAAGAAATAACGCAAATTTGATTTTACTGCATTATATATTTTCTAATATTCTAGGATATTTTCTAATATGATTTTACTACTAAAATACTACTATTCATAACATACTTTTACATTGACTGAAAATCTTGTTGTATGAGTATAATGGTAGTAGTTTTTATTAAATACTGTGATTGATATATTTAAATGCAGTTCTAAGTATGAAATGTACTTCTGCATTCGCCACCATTCAGAGTACAACTTTGGTCACCAGAGAATTTTAACTCAATGCTCTTTATAATTATACTAAAACATTTATTAACTGCTGAATACTAAAAGACTTCTGTGTATAGTACCATTAATTACTATCCATTCAAATACTTGTTGTACAGTTACACAAGTAACGTTTCCCCTCTTGTATAGCAGACATATATAACACAGTCATCCGCATATCGAGTAACTTTACGTACAACTTTCTCCTAAATCCTTGTATATTAGCACTGTTTTTACTCGCAAGATGTATGACTTATATATAGTTGTAGTAATGGGATACTTAACTGAGTAAATATGTCCGAATATTTATCATTTATTCAGATTTTTTGGTTTTGCATCGAGTTTCTTCAGCTCCGAGGAAAAGAGCAGCATATGTGCGATATCATAGACACTGTGTCTTTTCTGTTCTTGGTTCAATTCCTGACAATACGCAGCGTTTGCGCTCGGTTTGAGCGCGTTTTCCTGCTTCTCGGCGCGACTTCGTGACGCAGATGTCTTTGCGCTTCATGGCGACAGAAACACTTTGTCATTCTGCTTCACGGCGTTGAGAGTGTTGGATTTCCTTTGGTGAACTGCCTGAGCTGCAGAGTACAACTCGCTCAGCCTGTATCAAAGACGAGCGGGTAGCGTCGCTCCATGTAACATGAAGTACTCTCACACACACACACACACACACACACGCACACACACACACACACACAGGAGTCATTTCTGTGTCACTCAGTGGTCCACGGATTCGCTTCAGCTTGGAGACCCTCCGACGCCTGATTGTATCTCACGGCTGATTTCAGTGCTAATTCAAGCCTCACGCCACGGTATCATCGGGTGGCGGCGCCGGCGCCGGCGCCTGGCTCTCCAAGGGATCCTTCGCCTCCATATGCTCTGCTTTGAGCCAATTTATATTTAGTGTTCTCTTTAACCTTTATGTTATCTGGAATTCACAGGCATGAAGGACGGGGGATGAAACCAAATGTTTATTGAGTTGTAAATATTGTAAATGGAATCATGATGTGGCCCCTCCCCCTCCCCCTCCTCCTCCCCCTCCCCCTCCTCCCATCCGCCCCCACCTCCTCCTCCTCCTCCTCCTCCTCCTCATGAGGCGTTTCCAATTATGGAAGGGTAATAAGACTCCCTTTGTCAGGGCAAATCCGCCACGTCGGGCCGCGTGATTGCGGCGGTGCCAAGTTAAAGGCGGCCGCGCCGCCGCCGCACTCGTCCGGCTATCGGCCCTCCTGAGGTGAAGCCGTTAAGAAAATATGCTCGTTACCGTCCAAACATGTCGTTAAGTCTTTATTAGACGTCTCCTTGTGATGTCCTCCTCCGCCTCGGTGGTCACTGCACCTTTAATTCAGCCGCGTTTCATCCCGGCTAAATACGGAGAGTATTTACGGCTGAGTTGTGTCGCGCTCGCGCTCGGCCGACGTTTACGGCCCCGGCGCATGTAAACAGCGGTGATCACACGGTGGCATGCGTTTAATTAGCGATGCGGAGACGCGCATGTGCGTCCGTGCACGTGTGGAGACGTGTCACGTGTTGGCAGGTGAGCGTGTGTGTGTGTGTGTGTGTGTGTGTGTGTGCGCTGATGCAGCAAACACGCAGAATGAATGGCGCTTCATAGATGACATGTTAAGGTCAAGGTGAGAAGTTGAACGGAGCCTGATGACATTTGTATAATTAGCATTTTATCAATGTAATGACTTTAGAATGTTTTTATTAACTCATAAAATTTAAATATCAAATTAAATTCATCCTGGCAGCGACATGTTGTGTTGGCAGAGTCCTGGAAACAATTTGACCCGCGATAGTTTGTCCATCCTGGGCTACTGTAAAAACACGGTGGTGCGACATGGCGCCCTCTAGTGGAGAGGAGCTGCCCCTCTCAATAATATAAGATCATCTGTCACTTCATCTTTCCAAAGCCAGAAATCAGCTCTTGCTCCTCCTCGATACATCATCGTCTCCGTAGAGTTGTATTGACATTGTTGTTCCTCGGCAGGAGAGAAATTATGGGATGTACAGAAGCTGCCGTGTGTTGCTGCCGATCCCTCACAATGTGTTTGGCCTTGCACAGCCAACTTTTCATTTACAAAAATGCTTCAGTGCAAGATGTGGAAAAACATCCGGCTGAGCAGATACACAGTATATATATATATATATATGTGTGTGTGTGTATATATACATATATATACACAGCACGTGTCTGCGTGTGCGAGGGTCGGAGAGAATCTATAGGAGGTTTCCTGAGCTGCTTTGACCTCGTGTGGAGCTTTAATGTGGAATGGAATCATCAGATATGACGATATAATGAAATCACATTCCAGGGTCGTGACCCTCGGTTTACTCACATGAATCGTTTGTTCTATCTCCAACTGCAAATACCTTTTATTTATTTTTTTATTTTTTTTAAAGGCGCCCAGGCATCTATCCATCCCCACCAGGCAGCATGAGATCATCATGTTGACATATTAACTCATAGGGGGGAGGGGGGGGGGGGGGCACGAGACTGTTCTTAGTGGAAGATGCATGGCTTTAATTTCGCCTAGTTAGCATTATAACGGTAATTAGCACGTTAGCATCAACTGTATATTTGCTGTTAAATCTGCCAGCTCAGGAACATACAGCGGGAGTAAGATCATTAGCTTTGTCTCGTACAGTCGCTCTCAATTGCGCATCTCTGGCGTAGTTAAAAAAAAAAAAAGCTAAATTTGTGCCAATTCATCAGTCGCACCAAGGTTTCGGGAAACGCCGTCCTCTGCGCCAGCGCTGCCCTCGCCTGAGTTACACCTCAGAGCTCAGAGCTGCCGGCGCCACATTTCACGAGGGGCGGGATGCGAGCTGCTCCGCATTGTGACAAAACGATTGCTCATTCCACCTCTCAATATTTATCATAGTACAAACCCCTCCCCCTCCCCCTCCCCCTCCCCCACCACCGCCGCCGCCGCCGCCGCCGCCTCGTTCTCCAAGGGCGTGATTTATGACACGCTCACCCTCAGCCTCATCACAACCACGGCGCGTTCATCACAGCGGCTTTTCACAGGCATCGCTTTTGTTTAATCCGAGCGCAGGAAGAGGAAGAGGAAGACGGTCGGACTGACAGAGGGAGAGCGAGAGAGAGAGAGAGAGAGAGAGAGAGAGAGAGAGAGAGAGAGAGAGAGAGAAGAGAGAGAGAGGGGGCATCCACTTATCTATACATCAAAGAGGTGACACTGCCTTGCAAATTTGCTAAAGCTCATTTGTAATGTTTTCCGCTTGTCACCGGCTCTAATGCGAGCGGCTCATGGGAGTCGCCCGGCTGCCACATGATCAATGGGGAGAGAGGCGAAGTTACATCTCACCATTAAATGCTTTTGACTCGCAATATGCAGAGCGCGCCCGTGCTCTGAGTGATGCGTCCTCGCGGCCATGCTGAGGCGGGGGGAGGGGGGGGGGCGGGCGGGGGGGGGGAGAGGAGGTGGAGGAAGTTGTCAGAGAGATTATAAATTGCACTTTTGGTGCACAAGCCTGCGCGCACGCTGCCCTGCATGCAAACACACGGCGGCCCCCTCAAAGTCACCCCCCGGCCCTCTGCACACTGTGATGCAGTGGATGCGCCTTCCTCCTGCTGCTGCTGCTGCTGCTGCTGCTGCTGCTGCTGCTGCTGCTGCAGAAGTGATGGGTGTGGGAGTGGAATCAGTGCTCGTTATCTTATCTGCTCGGCTGTGCAGACTGAAGTGATTTCCCAGTGATTACGGAGTGTCGTCCGGGGTCAAGAGGTCACTCCGTTTAAAGCGCCGGCCCCTAATTGGCCAAGTCGGTCGTTTATGGATTAGGAGAGGAGGGGGGGTAAACACTGAGGGACGTCCCCAGAACCAATACTCAGGGTTCCAGAGGACTTTTACAGAGACAGAAGGATGAAGAAGGGAGTGATAACGATAAAGTAACGTGACTGTAGTTCATTTAGTTTAGCCTACTTAGCATTATGACAGTTATTAGCAATTAGCATCGACTGTATTTTTGTTGCCGCCCCTGAATTTCTAGAGCACTCATCTTCAGGCCGTGAGGTTCTGCTGCAGCTTGTAATTCCTCTTATCACCTGCAGAGGGCAACATTTCTCTCACTCTCGTATGATGCATGATTCAGATTCAGGGACGAACCAGAAAAAGAGAATTTCGAAAATTTTGCAAACAATGCAACTTTATTAGATTTAACAATGCACTGACAATTAAGTAAATTGCTGAAAGTCAATGTACAAGACGGACTTATATTAACATGAACGCTGAACTTTTAAAGGCCCATTGTGTAAGACTGAGGTATTTGAGTAATCCACCACCAAACAAACTTTTATTTTGAAAATCTGAGAAATACCATAGAGTTGGTACCAGCGAGTAAAACTTTGACATTCCTTCCCGGAGCAGTCAAGTGTTTTGTTTATCAACTCTTTCCTGTCACTCCCGTCACCGTCTTCCTCTCACACACCCTCCCCTGTGTTTAGCTCCGCCTCCTCCCCAGGGTGGACAAATCAAGTCAAACCCTCGCTAACACGCCGCTCGCCACGATTATTACTCCTCTCATTGAACTGGGAATTCCTCTGATCGACGCCTCATGCTGCGGCGTTATTAAAAACAGCCCCGGTCCAGGAGGTAATGAGAGTCTATCAGAGCATCATCATTAATTATAGGGGCGTCATCATCTATTTTAGGGCTCCGCAGAACAGCTCGGGTGTTTGGGGAAGGAAAAAAACAAACACTTGACATCTCCAGGTAGAGTTGAGTTTGACAGCTGGTTGAATATAGAAGTGGAAAAAATATGTCTTTAATTTGCAAGTGGTGGTGTGGGGGGGAGGGGGGGAGGGGGGGGTCGATGATTTGAGGTGGGACTGTCAAGGTAAGATCTCATTAAAGGTGCATTTAGACGTGGAGGATTCCAACATGTGTCACGACAGGAGCCTCCTCCTCCTCCTCCTCCTCCTCCTCCTCTGCTTTGTTTATAAGTAGCTCCGGGAAGAAAAAACCAAACCATAATAATCACTTGGAATAAACCTGAGGAGAGACGAGCACTGTGAGGAATCAAGCAGTCATCAGTTGGCGAGAAAATTGCGAACTGGCACTTCACGTTGCCATTAGCGCGGCATTAACAACACCTGTCAGCGCCCGGATCTCATTTGCTCGTCCAAATTATAAACCCGCCGCCGCCGTGCTACGCCCCTTTTCCTGCTGATCCGCGGGTTCAGCTGTGACGGGCGCTGCCGGATGAGCACACGCGGGTGTCACATAATCGTAAAGTACTGTTAGTGGTCGGCGCCATTACGGGAAAACTTCTCATTGTTTGCCACAAAAGTTTTCTGCCTGATGAGAATCACAGAAAAGGACCTAAGTGCCTCTCAAGTCCCGCCAATTGCCTTTGGTGCCAGGCACCAAATCGGAATTTGATCTCCCTCTAGTGGCTACTTGCATTACGGGCCAGTATCGGTGTAAGCCCCGCCCCCTACCTGTTAATGCATGTTTTAGACGGGGTCCTTATCCCTCTGATGTCTGTTCCAATAATGGATGTTTTGGATGCTTTAAAAGGACCGAGCTCACTCAGGGCCCTGGTGCACGGCACTGCCGTCTGAAACGGCATATTTTAGCTTCAATTCTGGATAGCGAGGGTAAGTGGAGCTGCGGTGCCCGTCTTTATCAACTCTCTCGGCTCTAAACACAACAAAGGCCCCCCGAGGACATTTTCGCTGGATTTAGACGGAGGTTTCCTCCTGTCGCCAAACATTTCACTAAACATGTCCATTCCATTTTCCTCCGGCCCGTCAAATCCCTCGCTTTACTCCAGGGGTGTTAGCTCCGCCCCCCAACCAGGCGCGCTGATGGCAATAATGACACATGTGACCCTGCAAATAGACGGAGATGTGGCCGCTGTGTATCAATTCTGCGTGTTGAGAGGAAAATAAGGTGGATTTGAAAGTGCCTGATTCGAGCGGCGGCGGCGGCGGCGGCGGCGGCGAGTTTGTGAGTGTTTGCAGTCGAGGCGGACCCCCGGGAACGCGCCATGAAATACTTGGTTAAGCTGTTTATTGATCTTGCAGGAGAGGTATTCCCGGTCTTGTGTGGCTCCCAGTGCAGCCCAGCCTTTTAGAGGAAGACCTCTCCGCACAGACAGTCACTACCGATACACATCATCCATCCATCCACCCACACGGCAGCAGCAGCAGCAGCAGCAGCAGCAGCAGCAGCAGCAGCAGCAGCAGCAGCAGCAGCAGCAGCAGCAGTGCGGTCGGAAAAGACGTGCCCACACATACTCGCTTTCCAAACCAAACCAAAATCCATATTTCATGTAGTCGGTGTCGCACTAGCGTTTCTTGGTCAATGAGCATTTGTAAACAAACTTTGCACGTTTCCGTCGTTCTGTCAAATGGCGGCCGTCTATTAGCATGACTGGGCATCATCGCCACCTACTGCTTAGGAGTGTGAATAGACGGCACTCCCATCGTTTTCCCAGTCAAAGGCCTGTGAGCCACTGGAAATGGATGCGCGACCCACTTTTGGATCGCGACCCACCCAGCTGAGAATCACTGAGAAGGAAAGGAGGCTCGAGACCAGGAGGCGCCGGGTTCCTGCTCAGTGGCCGTCGGGCACGAGGACAGTGAAACCTTCAGGGAGTCAGGGGGCTGGATGTTCTCCACACTGATTGGTCGGCTGTCCTGAGGGAACGAAGGACACTGATTGGTCCGGTGTCTCGAGGGAAAGCGTTGGCCTTTTCTGCTCTGCTCGGCTCTGCTCGGCTTTTATCGAAGCAGGGGAAGTCAGCTGAGGGTGGAGGGTCCGGGGGAACAACATGGGGAGGTGGAGCCGCCTCTTTGTAGCCCGACAGTTGAAAGCCGGGGTAAAATATCTCTTTATCTCACTCTGTGACACTCCGAGCCCGCCTGCCTCCAACACTCTCAAGTACTTAAATGTAACCCGGAGGAGCATCAGCATCTCTCTCCCTCTCCTCTCTCTCCTTCCTCTCTCTCCTCTCCTCCCTCCTTCCTCCCTCTCCTCTCCTCTCTCTCCTCTTCCTCTCTGGCAGCTTGACAGTCCAGAGATTGGGCTTGGAGAATTTGTCGTGACCGTGAGTGTTTGCAGTCGAGGCGGACCCCCGGGAACGCGCCATGAAATACTTGGTTAAGCTGTTTATTGATCTTGCAGGAGAGGTATTCCCGGTCTTGTGCGGCTCCCAGTGCAGCCCAGCCTTTTAGAGGAAGACCTCTCCGCACAGACAGTCACTACCGATACACATCATCCATCCATCCACCCACACGGCAGCAGCAGCAGCAGCAGCAGCAGCAGCAGCAGCAGCAGCAGCAGCAGCAGCAGCAGCAGCAGCAGCAGCAGCAGCAGCAGTGCGGTCGGAAAAGACGTGCCCACACATACTCGCTTTCACGGCCGGCGGAAGACATGACTGCATCCCACCCTTTCACACAATAGCAGACGGGGGGATGTATCTGCGGGAGAGAGACAGGCGCTTTGATGTGCGGCGCACCGAAGCGCTCCGGCGCAGCGACTCCTCGGCTTTAATCAGCGTCAGATCAGCCGGCGCCGAGCAGAGGGAAATGTCAGGGAGATAAATGTTTGAATCCATACAGGGGGGCTTGTTTTTGGTTGTTTTTTTTGTTTTTCACAGAATGAGGTCACACTTTTTCGCAGGATGTAATTCGGCCAGTTCAGGGCTGAGGCCAGAACTGATGCAGGGCTGTCGAACTCATTTTTCGCCGACAGCCACATCAGCATTATCCTCACTCTCAGGGGGCCGGTTTTAACTCTGGGACGAAATGTGATTCCTATTCAACATATTGTAAAAAATAATTTGTGCACATTCCCTCTTTTGTCCTCTGTATAAGAAAATCCATATTTCATGTAGTCGGTGTCGCACTAGCGTTTCTTGGTCAATGAGCATTTGTAAACAAACTTTGCACGTTTCCGTCGTTCTGTCAAATGGCGGCCGTCTATTAGCATGACTGGGCATCATCGCCACCTACTGCTTAGGAGTGTGAATAGACGGCACTCCCATCGTTTTCCCAAAGGCCTGTGAGCCACTGGAAATGGATGCGCGACCCACTTTTGGATCGCGACCCACCCAGCTGAGAATCACTGAGAAGGAAAGGAGGCTCGAGACCAGGAGGCGCCGGGTTCCTGCTCAGTGGCCGTCGGGCACGAGGACAGTGAAACCTTCAGGGAGTCAGGGGGCTGGATGTTCTCCACACTGATTGGTCGGCTGTCCTGAGGGAACGAAGGACACTGATTGGTCCGGTGTCTCGAGGGAAAGCGTTGGCCTTTTCTGCTCTGCTCGGCTCTGCTCGGCTTTTATCGAAGCAGGGGAAGTCAGCTGAGGGTGGAGGGTCCGGGGGAACAACATGGGGAGGTGGAGCCGCCTCTTTGTAGCCCGACAGTTGAAAGCCGGGGTAAAATATCTCTTTATCTCACTCTGTGACACTCCGAGCCCGCCTGCCTCCAACACTCTCAAGTACTTAAATGTAACCCGGAGGAGCATCAGCATCTCTCTCCCTCTCCTCTCTCTCCTTCCTCTCTCTCCTCTCCTCCCTCCTTCCTCCCTCTCCTCTCCTCTCTCTCCTCTTCCTCTCTGGCAGCTTGACAGTCCAGAGATTGGGCTTGGAGAATTTGTCGTGACCCAGAAGAGCAGGGGAAATTATGCCCTTGAGAAGATGGGATGATGAGATGAAGTTTGGGACCGTCTCAAAAACGTTGAAGGACCAAGAGTGTTTTTAGCAAGTTTTGCAAACAGCGTGTTTCGGAGTCGACGCCCACGTTTCCATGGACCTCGTCCATTACCGAAAAGACAGCTAACTTTTTGTATGATATTTCGTACCACTTTCAGTACCACCGGATTCATTGGGTCACATGATTAAACAATGAAACTCAAACAATGAAATAGGCTCAATTTAACCAAGTAGTAAAAATGGATGTATTACAAGAAGTGGATCCATGAAGAGCGTAACGCTCCAACGCGAAAAAGACACATGGATGCACAAAGCGTAAGTGAAAAAGCTGCAGCACATATGTTAGCCAATAGGTGGCACTGTAACTCTACTCATACCACCTTCATCCAGACTTCTGTGTATACAAACAGTGGCGTTGCCCCCTGCTGGTCACTGGATAGAAGACATGCTCGAGGCACAATTCACTTTCTATACTGAGTCTGCGAGAGTCCGACTCGCAACAACACCGCACTCGATGGCAGGAGCAGCTTCGAACAACACTCGCCACAATTCACTACACACTCTCGCACAACTTCGCTAACTTTGTTAACTGCGGACTACTTGAGTTATAATGTAATAAGAAATACAGACAAGGTTTCTTTTTTTCACTGAGTGTGATGAATGTTCTAACTAAACTTGTTTGGGCAGCGTTGCACACTCACACACACACACACACACACACACACACACACACACACACACACACACACACACACACACACACACACACACACACACACACACACACACACCTTATCGCTCAAGCAGTCACCAAACACTGAGTGTTTATGCTGCTCCCAGAAGCAGGAAGTGCATTTCCGGGCCCGGTCCTCACACTGGCTGAATAACGTTGTTGGGTTATTACTCGGCACGGAGAGAGGCCACTGTTGTCTTATCTCCACATGTAGCCATTAATTAATTGATGATAATCAGTAAAGAGAATTAGAGTAGCCTTCGCTTGTGACTTAATTAATTACCTAGGGCACACAGGGAAACACCCGAGTCACTCTCACAGAGATAAATGTTGGTCCTCGGCTGCTGGAGAGCGACTGTCGGTGCGCGGCGGCGAGGGAGGGAGGAAGCTGGAGGACGGGAAGGAAGGAGGAAGTAATGAGCTGCCGGGTGGAAGTAATAGTCATCATCTCCCATTAGGGCCTTCCCTGTGAAGTCAGGGGGACAGGGAACATGCATGGGAACTGTTATTGTTGTAATTATGGAGTGCAGGCGGGACGCGTTGGGTTTGGGGGGGGACGGCCGTTTCCTGTTCTGACGAGCTGCTCGTTTAACGTGTAGTCAGCATGTTTTATTACTCACCATTAGAGACAACACACATTTATTTGCACCCGATTTTGAAACATCAACTCGCAAATCGATGAGAAAACTAAGAGGAGTTAGTGAAAACCGTGAAAGTGTAAGTGAGTTTATACCTGAGCCTAGAATGGACAAACTTACCGCCACTAAACCTTTATAGTCTTAAAGATAGGTGAGGGTCAAAGGTCAATCTGAATCCACACTAAATCTACACACTGCACCTTTAACGACTGTTTACATTGAATTGAAAGGCAGATATGAGGATCTATATAAATCTATATTACAATAAAGATGGATGACATGTCGCTCTCTTAAAGTGAGGCCTCTCCTTTATCACCCCCTAGTGGCTGACTGTGGTATTGGTCTAAAACCCTCCACATACCCCATGTTTACCAGAAGTTGAGTTTGTCCATAGACTATATTTAAAGAAAGACGACAAGCCACAATTGAAGCCAAACCCTCTTTACCACCCCCTGGTGGTTAACTGTGGTGCATGCTAGAACCCCCCCCCCTTCATGTTGACAAATAGGACTCAACAAAGGTCAAATTACATTGTTAGTTGTTTTAATTGAATGTTTACGTTTGGTTTCAGTCATTTAGTTGATGCAGTAACTTGGGTTGACACAGGATGATTGACAGCTGAGGCTGATTTGCGATTGGTTGATTCCGTATCCATGATCGTTTGACACAACATGCCAACTTAGATGGATTGTTGCAATTAGAGTTCATGTTTAAACCAATTAGATTGTACATTCTTGATGTTTTCACTTGAAAACTTGATCAATCATATCTTAATAAATTACGTTAATTGCCCTGTGGCGACTTTGATATTTGCGGAAATCATTGAAGTCCAATTTCCCTGCCAGACATCTCGGACATGACAGACTCAGATTCAAACCAAAACAATGATTTTTAATTACAGTTTTTATCCTCCCCCGCCCGCCCCCCCCCCCTCCCCACCACCAGGGGGGCCCCTCCCTCCTCCGTTCCTCCGCCCTCCATTAGTGTCATCACGCTCCGCTGGGCCGCGCTTGTCATACCGATACCTGCCTAATCAAGACTAATGAATCCATTTAACTGATGATAATAATGTTATTAAAATGCAAATTGTTAATTTCTTTTAATTGCACGACATCACATGTAATCAATCACAACAACTTCCACAAGTCCCTCTGCTTCTTCCTCCTCTTCTCCGTGGTTCCTGGAGAGATCTCCATTTCCTGCCTTGCTCCGTGTGAAGCCAGCAGCTCCGTCATGCTCCGCTCAGAGTTGTGATTGTGCCTCGTATCATTTATTCCTAATCTTCTTGTTTGTCTCTGCTCGGCTGCTCGTGAATGGGCTTCGCTGGCTGTTGAGTTGTAATTGGAAAAGGCATGATTGATTCGTGTAGATGGGGCAAGCATGAGGGCTAAGGTTTTGTTTTTTTATCAGGGCTCCATGTTCAGACTCCAAACGCCACCACGCTGGATGTTAGAGCCACACCCACCACCACCACCACCACCACAGACTATAGTACTTCCTGTTTACTGGAGCTGTGCATGGAAACCAATTCATGGGGATAATGGGAGCGGCTCATTGGGCCTGACTGCATCCACCATGTTGATCTGTGTGTGTGTGTGTGTGTGTGTGTGTATGTGCACGCATGCACGCATCCCTATTTACATATATAGATACATATATGGTACTTCAGGTCAATTTACATAGACAGTATATACATATAACTTCATGAGTACTCATTGGTTGGATCACACCTGTAAACATTTTTTGTAAGTACAAAGACAAAACATCACCCTCACCCTAATCACTTGATTACATAACTCAATATTAAATGAAATAACTTGTTTTCTGGTACGGGTTTGAAGAGAGAGAACTCAAACCAGTTCCAGGAGTACTTTCTATTTACTTGCATGTTACTCATAAATTACTGGTATAAAGGCTTTTATTATTATTGTTATCATTATTATTATCATTATTATTATTATTATTATTATTGTTGTCGTCGTCGTCGTCGTCTTTGTTTTTATTGTTGTTGTTGTTGTTATTATTTGTATTATTATTTGTATTATCATTATCGTTTGTTAGTAGTAGTAGTAGTAGTGTTTTCGTTATCATTATCATTTTGTTGTTGTGGTGATTACAAAATCATATTTTTATATGTCTTGGCAGAATATGAGAATTCCTGCTTGAAGCAGAAAGTGACCAAGGACTTCATGTATCGATGATATGTGGAGAAAAAAAACGCTTTGTTTACTTCATGAGTCACACATGAGGCCTCAGGTCCACAGAGCATGTGAAAACCATTTTCCTTCCTCACTGTTCAATCCACCATTTTGTGTGTGTGTGTGTGTGTGTGTGTGTGTGTGTGTGTGTGTGTGTGTGTGTGTGTGTGTGTGTGTGTGTGTGTGTGTGTGTGTGTGTGTGTGTTTAATGCCCAGTATGTCTCTGCCTGCTCAAAGAAAAATAGCCGCAACTAAAAATCAATCAACAAAAACATGCTGGTGTGCATTTAATCCCTGGAGTTTATGACCTTCAGCGGCTGGAATATCAATTCATCTCAAAATCATTTTCAGTCTCTGGTCGCTCTCCATCACAGAGAAATCCCCCGACGGCACAACTCTGCTGATCATTTCAAAAGAGCCAGTCTAATGTAAAATCACTGAAAATGTAAAAAGAATTTACTCGAAAATGACAGAAAACATAAGTGTAAAGACTTGCAGTTCCCCTGTTGGCCACCAGAGGCTCACTAACTAACTTATTTCTAGTCTAGCGATGTTTGAGATTGCGGATAATTAAGGGGCGTGGCCTCTTGAGTGACACCTGGGCCGACCTTCTGTGATGCTGCCACTCTACCTCGCGCTCCGCCTCCTTTGCCCATTTTTGGATGAACCAGGAAGTAAACACAAAACAAAGGAAACACTCCCCCCATACAACAGTCGAATACGTTTCAAACCCTGTGTTTATTTATATACTTTGACTAATGTTCATTTAAAAGTAAACTGTTAAAGTGACTGGTGTGTTAAAAGTCTAATTAATTATCTGGTTGTGCAGAATGAACTTAATTAATTAGTTGTAGCTGTTTAAAAGGAAGGAAATGAAGCAGTGAACAATCATGTTTGCAAATGTGCCTTTGATAAGCTGTGAACTTGTTTATATTTTAACACCAGCCTCAAGTGGCCACCCTGTGAACTGCAAGTTTATCCACTTGGACCACAGGAGACATTACTTTGAATTTGACAGGTGATTAAATTGACTGTTTTATTTCAGTTCAAATGAAAAATAGATAATTCAATAAATGTAACCGATGTACCAATGTTCTGATTCTTAGCGATCGCACGTGTGCTTTCATGTCTTTGAACAAGCTCTAAGTATCGTTTATGAATCGCAGTAAAACCCGTCTCTCCATCTTTTCAAAAGTCTGCAGGGGTTGGTTATATTATGGGATGGAGACGGAGCGGCTCTGCGATCGCTCCATGTCTTTAACCTGAAGCCGCAGAGGGAGACGATCCTCCGTCTGTGTCAGGATCGGTCCTCCGGCGCCGTCACAGTGAAAGGTTAGTGTTCGGCCTTTGACTCGTTGAATCATGGATCAAATGAAATGTGCAGTGGCTTCGCAAAGGTCGCGACCCCCGGGCTGCAGCGGAGAGAGCTGGGCTCTGTGCGTGTGTGTGTGTGTGTGTGTGTGTGTGTGTACAAATATTTGTGTCTTACAGCGTGTCTACAACTGTATGTGAAGGCGCAGCCTGAAAGTGGCTCAATTGGCCCATTGTTGTGAATCATTAACATTGAAAGATTATAAATATCAAATATTTAAAATGATTACTTTTTAATATTTTATTTTTGAGAAACAAAAACCTCTTGGTGAGAACCAGTTAAGATCACGGTTCATAGTTCAAATGATTTGTTGTATTTAATTATGATCAAAAGTATTTGCAGCTAAATAATTAGCATGTGTGTACAATGATGTACAAAAAATAGATAATGATGAATTGATGTTAAAAAAATCTAATTAATTACAATTAAAATGAGTAATAAATAAGTGACTTTTAGTTCAATTTTAGCTAACAGGTGTATTTGGAGGTGTTTCATGTTTCAAAAGGCTGGAAAGTGAAACTTAGAAGAATCAAATTAAAATGATCATTTGAATAATTAAAACTGCGTTGGAGTGAGTTTTCACTCGCTGGCATCGGATGAGCCGACTCCATTCATCTGTCCATCAATCAATGTGCCACACGTCATAACGATCAAAGTTTGACAACTGCTGATTTCCCTCCAACTCCAGAAGCTCCCAATCAGTGTCGCTGGGCTCGTCAATCAAAACAATTAGCAATCAATGAGCCGTAATGAATGGAATCCAGATCAAATCTCGGCCGCTTCACGCGAGTCTGTGCAGGATGAAGGATGAGACAGGAAGTTTTACTTTGAAAGGTTTGAAAGCTTCATCGTGAGGAGGAGGAGAGGGGGAGGGGGGGGGGTCAGACTCAACAGACGGACTAAAACAGAGACATTTTCCCTCAAAGTTTCTATAGAAGGAAGAAAAATATCCATCGAGAACGAGACCAATTACAGAAAGCTTTCCCGTTACAGTCGCCATGGCAACAATAAAGCCCAGCTCTTAGTGCACTTTAGAGGAATCATCGGCGCGGCCGGGAGGACGCCTCCCTCTGTTGTTCAGTTCTACGAATAGTGACAAAGCATGAAAGTTATTTCAACAAACTAAAAGTCCAGGACGGAAGATGAAAAACCTGCAGTTCACTGGGTGGCCACTTGAGGCTCCAAAAGCCAGCCAAAGCCCCATGTTAAAATGGTACAAACTGTACAGATGAAGGAAACTCAGAATTCAAAACACGCGACTCAATCAGTCACATGTTTTCCCATGACCGTGGTCTGGAGGCGGGGCTTATTTTAATTCTATCCAGGTTTGAAATAGTGGATCATTAAGGGGCGTGGCCTCTTGCGTGACGCCTGGGCCGACCAGGATGCTGCGACAGCACCGTGGGTCCACCCCCCCCCCCCCAGCTCCACCTCTTTGCCCATTTTCCAATAAACCAGGAAGTAGGAGGAGTTAGGCACCGCCCACTACAAGCCTCACAAGCTCCCTGCAGAAACCAATGGGTGACGTCACGGACGCTACGTCCATTTCTATTTACAGTCTGTTCATACGAAAACAAATGCCTTATTGAGGTCAGATCAAAACTCCCTCTGTGCTTGTATGCAAAATAATGACAGAGTCATTTGCATATTTCAAAATGAGTGTCTGGCAGCTGGATAATGGGAATAATCCTGCTGCCGGTTTTCAAATTAA
>JAFBJT010087379.1:73370-88987 GCA_016785325.1 Chascanopsetta lugubris
TCGGGAGAAGAAAAAAAATGTTGCTTCCTGAAATGTATCAGTCAATATTTCAGAGTGGCATTGGCTCCATCCCCCGCCAGCACAAGCGTTCTGTAAGAATGACTCACTTCGATTATTCCCCCAAACAGTCTCATTCATTTCCTTCTCCACTCTCCTCCCACATTTGAGTTCATTTATTTTTTTTACTGTGGATCAATTCATACTCTCAGATGTGCCACGCCATAATTTATGTAGCCATTTAGCCAGTTTAGCCGGTAATTGGCCATTATAAATGTCAGGGAGTTAATAACGTAATAACTTGCCAATACCGGAATAAATCATTACGTTATTGGCTGCAGTTCTTACTATTATTAAGGATGTTTTCCAATGTTTGGCCAATAACGTCATTATTGCTCAAATGTTATTACGTTGTTGACTCAAACATTTTATTGCATTATTGGTAAGTTATTATTTAAGTTATTGGCCCAAATTATTATGTCATTGATTGCTACAGCCCACTGATGTAAACATAAAGAGCTCATTCAAGAGTAATTAAAATAAAAGTCTTTATATTTACTCATTTAGAACAGAAGTAATAATATTTAATAGTCCATTAATGACAATAGGATTGGAACTCATTTCACTTAGATCTTACAGACGGGAACATTAAAAGGTCCCTCTGTGTGTCTGAGAAATATATATATATATATATATATATATTATATATATATATATATATATATATATATATATAATTCTATTTTATTTAGTTGATGCAGCTCGTCGGGGGAGTTCTCAGGAAGTGTGTGCCTGTACACGCCACAGCGCCTCTCATTAGACCCTCTGACCCTCTGCCGGCTTGTTGTCTTTCTGCCACTGTCTTACTGGAGGAGTAATTAGCAGCGCTGCTCATTAATTACACATGTGAGTCCACGGGGCCAGACTTCATAGCGCCCCCGACCGTATCTGTCGAGCGAATCCAATTTTGCCGAGTCGCGCCACGTCCATGATTTGTCCAATCAAGACGTCGGTGGCAATTTGTCTGGCGCTCGCCTCGTCCGTCCGCCAACCTCCGAGCTCCTCACGGAAAAAGAAAATTAAAGTATCCGTCAGCCGTCCCTAAGGGTCCCGCCTTTGGGAGATGTAGCATCCCCCCCTTGTGTTGACAGACCTGGCGCCTGCCTCACTTGTCACCGTAATTAGTTTTGTTTTCGCTGCCATTGTGCTCAGCAGCCCTGCTTTATTGCTACCTCACCGTGTGTGTGTGTGTGTGTGTGTGTGTGTGTGTGTGTGTGTGTGTGTGTGTGTGTGTGTGTGTGTGTGTGTGTGTGTGTGTGTGTGGTATTAAAGCAGCTTTACATGGCCTCACATTAAGAAGAAAATAAAGACAGCACATCCGCTCCTCAAGCATCGATCCCCCCCCACTTTCAGCAGCTGGTAATAAGCAGACATACTTCCTGTGTCTCCGCCAAAACAACAGCGCCAGTGTCTCCTTTGATGAATCACGAGTGGCTTTGATCCGTCACGCTGCTCGTGGGACAAATGCGCCAATGAAGGAGGTCGTGTGGGGCCCATCATGGACGGACGGCTAATCTCAGAGGTGGATCATCGGTTTATTAGAGAGCTCATGGTCTGTGGAAGAGTCTCTGCTGTGGACCAGGACCAGGCCCATCACTATTGTTAGTACTTGAAATCCTACAAACAGTTGTGGAATAGAAGTGTATCAGTGTATCATCTGCATATAGTGATATATTGCATTAAGGTTAATTAACCGAAGCTCATGGAATGACCTGTTTTTGATCAGATGTTACCCTGAAATCTCACCTGTGTATTAGAGATGTGTTCGTGATACTGTGAGAACACATGAAGTATTTCTCAAAGACCCTGAAACGTGGATTTTTTTAATTGGTCATTGGCGCAATTTTTGTTTGAAAACTTTGTTGTTGTGTTTTTATGTGGACGGGCAGAAATAGCGGGGACGCCCACTTACTCAAAGTATATTTTAAGTCATAAATTAAAATTGTAAATACTTGAAGAATTAGCACAGTGGTAATATAGAAGAAAAACAACATTGATACTCGTTGAAGGAAGTTTAGAGTAGTATTAAAGTAATATATAGATAAGAAGTAGTTTAGTTCATAGTTAATGTATGTTTGGTGCATATGTTGCTAACATGCTATTCATAAACCAAAGTAGTCAAGTTGACACAAATAATACTAAAAAATGACATTGTAAGGATATGGAATCATCCTGCTCTGCTCCTCACAGCTGCGGAGTACCACAAGGCTCTGCTATCGGCCCTGTTGTGTTCTTATTATTATCATTCTGTGTCGACAGTATTTAAGATATATATAATAAAGTTGACAAATAGATCACAAATTGTAAGTATTTATATCAGGGACAATCAGTCTCAAGATATTTCCACGACATTGAGTCGACAGTTAAGTTGAACCATCCTTGGGCAGTAACTGATGGTATTTTCCAGGTACAGCTGATTCAGTATTACCTCATATTTCATCCTTATCTGTTGATTTAACCTGTTGAAAAAAAAAGAGTGTGAATTTGCTGATATGGAGCCTCCACACCTCAGGAACCTGTGGATGCAGGGATTGGTTCCAATTTGTTCTTAAGAGGATTATGGAGGTTACAGGCGCTGATGCTGAGTGATAACCCCGACTCCCAGTTGTGGTTCCACTTCATCCCAGTGGTATTGGAAGGGGAGGGTCGGGGGAGTGTGTGTGTGTGTGTGTGTGGGGGGGGGGGGGGGGGGGGGGGGGGGGGGGGGGGGGGGGGGGGTGTTATTTCTCCAGGGACTGTGGGAGCCACTGATGTGTTGGAAAGGGAAAGGGTCAAACTGCTGCCTGGCTATTCCAGGCCCATTGTTGTCTAAAAGAAATTCTGAATACTAAAGAAATAGTTTGAATCCAGGTCTCAGACTAAAAGCTTTGCAGTTGTTACCACCCTGCCAGGTAGAAGTAGGCAATTATGTCATCAAGCGAAGCTATTTTTCCATAAAACAGTATCCATGTTGAGTTAAGTGCACATCCGACCAACTCCACTCTATTCTCACCCTCACACGTTCTCACAGTTCAGGTTTTCGTGGAATTAGTTGAACAAGTCTCCCCGTCCCATTCTTTAGACCACATGTGTCAAACTTGTGGCCCGAGGGCCGAATGTGGCCCGTCAGAGCCTTTGATTTGGCCTGCGAGAGCTTAAAGGCATGTGAGCACACTTTGCATGTGTAGCAATATATTCAGTGTGTTTACATTTGAAAGATTTGTGTCTGATGTGAATGATGATGACGTATGAAGACGGTGATTTTACAATATGCTAATCACATTTAGTCCCGCGATTCAAACCGGCCCCTTGAGGGCAAACGTGGCGCTGCCGTGGCCCTCGGCGAATAGGAGTTTGACGGCCCTTTAGACCCACTGCGCTTCACAGCCTCCAGTTGACTCCGCCTTTCACACGCAGGTATCACATCCTCCGACCACAACAACAACAACAACAACAACAACAGTAGTTGTTGGCCCTAAACTGATTCCACTGCAGCCCCTTAATGGCTTTGGCTCCCTAGGGCTCCAGCAACCCCCCCCCCCCCCAGCCCCCAATGCCACCAATAGCACACACGTGTTGCAGGTTCATTTATAACAGACGACAGCCTTTTAGTAATCAGATAGCGGCTCGATAAACGCTGAACTGCTGACTCCCCGGAGGAAAGGCTTCTGAAGGGCCATTTACCACCTCGCTGCTGATGTGATGTCTATCCTCTGCTGGCTCAGTGTGTGTGAGGTGAGGGGGTGAGTGTGTGTATGTGTGTAAACAGTGTCTGTGTGTGTGTGTGTGTGTGGGGGGGGACAGAGTGATAGCAGCAGCATCCCATTTGGTTTGTCTGCATTAAGAATTTAAAAACAGCAGCAGCAGCAGCAGCAGCAGCAGCAGCAGCAGACAAGTGATGCGGCGTCCTTGTCCGTGCAATGACAACACAATTTACACTTTGTCAGACGCCGCCGCCGCCGCCGCCTCAGAGACATTCTCAGCGGGGTAAACACTCGGGTGTGAGCCAGCGTGGAGGGAAAGAAAATAAGCCAGATGCTAAGCTACAGCGGCAGCCACATGGCAGAGATAAGCCACCGCAGCAGCTCGTGGGTGAGCGGGGCTGTTGCTAGCGTCCGGCTGCGATCCGTGCTTTCGCGCCACATTAGCTTTGACGGGGTTCAACGTGAGCCAATGTGAGCGTGTTTAATATGCGACTTCAGCACTAGACGTCGCCAAATCCTACACACTGCACCTTTAAACCTCTGTTCTGCATCGGTCTGGCCATTTTTACACGATGCTGTGGACTGGGTATTTTCCCCGTGTGGTCAAACTGTTTTGGGAACCTGTGAGAGATGTTTGCAGAACGTGTGAAACAACACGAGAAGGAAAACGCGTCGAGTATCAGATGTTTCCAAATGTTGCGTGACTTGTTTCTGGGAGTGAAAAACCTCCTGAAAGACACAGAAAGGAGCCGGCGGATTTATTCATAAACATGAACTCATTATACAAATCTCATAGAAGCACATTATTTCAGCAGCGCTCGAGTGAGAAGGAATAATTTCAGCGGCGGCGGCGGCGGCGGCGGCGGCGGCGCTGCTGCTCGTGGTTAAAAAGGTGCTACCTCCCTGCTTCTCTAATGTCGCCCCACCTCCTCCTCCTCCCCCCCCTCCTCCCCCTCCCCCTCCTCCTCCTCTGCAGCTGCGAATGAATAAATATATGTGCATGTTTTCAGTTTCTGCAAGTCGCCGATTTTTATAAACAACGCGCAGGTGAGAGGACCGTGCTCATTCTCTGGCGACACACTGATGCAGATAGATAATGCGATGCCGTGTAAAAAGATAAATGGAGCGCGATGCTGCTGCAGACACACAATGACACACAATCAGCGCAGACATGTACACAATGTGTTGTTCAGCTGTGTTTTCTACAATATCAACGTAACAGTCAGTTGTTCCAAGGTCGTGTGGACTCACCTGAACTCTTGATTTGACCCTGAACTTTAAGGTGCAGTCTGTCCGATTTCGAGCATTAGCATGTACATGCTGACATTGTTATGAATTTACAATCACCTAAATGTTTTATTTTATTTCCATTACCCTTAAATGCATATTTACATGAGATAGTAAAAGTGGAATTATGAAACAACTTTTGAGCTTTAATGACAACTGAATGGATACAACATGCAACTTCACCTCTAGATGTCACCAAATCTTACACAATGCACCTTTAAAATGCCAGATTGATATTGAATTTTTTTATTTTTTGGATTTGTTATTTTTTTATCATTTGGAAACAATGGATGCACAAACAGTTACATCAAAATAGAATTTCAAAATGTCTTGGAAATTTAAAAAAAAATAAAAAGAGTAAAAAAAATGTTTTGGGGATCATTTAAGATATATTAATATCATATATCAAAAATTCCATGAACATATATTTCCTCACCACAACTGGCAGTGATTTTCAGAATCAGTTTGAAATTTTGAGAAGACAAACTGTTTTGTTTTAGTCAATAGTGAGTAGAGAGTTTGCTGTGACCGTGTTGGTGGTCCTTCCGTCCTTCACCTTCCTCTGTTGTCGTCACTGTCGTCACCTGGAGTCACAATGGCTTCAAACCCACGTCTGTTTACTCTGCGCTCCGTCACGCCTGGGTGAGAGAGTGGGTGGTGGGCGGAGTCTGTGCCGCTGCTCAGGCAACACCTGCCTGTCTGTCTGCAGCGTGTCGCAGAGGGAAGTTGCGCGTCGTCATGTAGGGATCAGGTCCCGGCTGCAGCACAAGCAGGTTGTGGGTTCTATCCCGTGGCGGGTTTGAGCCATGGGCTGTGGCAGCGGGAAGGTTTTGCCCGAGGGCTACGTCGGCGTGGTGCAGTCGCTCGTGGCCTTCGGCAAATCTCACGACCATCGCGAGGACGAGCTGAAGTCGAGTTCGGACAAACGGAGACCCTCGTGGTTTCCCGGTGGGGTCAAACCTCCACCGCTGCAGTCAGACGGCCAGCAGGGGGCGCCCACGGGACGACAACAGGACAAAGTAGCTAAGTACAAGGACAGGTTTGACCCACGTGTCACTGCGAGGTTAGTGTTTCCTCCTAAAGGTGGAGAAGCAGAACAAATGGTGTCATTGTATGTTTTAAAGGTTCAGTACGCAGAGTACAGCCAGTTATCCGCTACAACTTACTGTTTTACCACCATTTGAATGAATCATTGGATATTTAGTAGAATATTTTTTCTCCAGTTCGACTGTTGATGGTATTTTTGACAGTAGCAGTTCAGTTCTTCGGTGACTCAGTTCTGTTAGAAACACGCTTTTATGACCTTCAAGACAAAAAGATGTCGGAGGACTGACCTGGTTTTCTATTTCCCATTTCACATCTCTTGACTTTTTAAAGAACAGAAAAGAAACAGCGAGAAGTAAACAAGAGATATCATCTCACCTCCGTGGATCTACAGCTCCTGGCTGTTTCGTTTTTTTTTTTTTTTAATCCATTCAAAAACACATCATTTGTAACACAATCGAAGGTGAAATGTTTTAAGCGCCTGGTAATTATTCATGGGAGCCTCGTTCGCTGTCGGCGGCTTTCTCATTCTCCACCACCAACCTTTGTGCAATACAATTTATTAGCCGTAATAGCAGACATTGATTTTTGAGCAGCCTGGGTCTTGTACTCGCCACCTCACTTGCGGCGGGAAGAACAACTGAAGCTGGTGTCGTTTAAGAGAAGCGCACCGCGCGTCTGATTGGTCACAGCTTATTTCAAAAGATCACCGTGTCGTCTCTAAACCATTGTGTCGACATGAGGTCGCCCCCCGTGCTGCACGCAGGTCCCCTCCCATCCTGCAGGGGCGCCGTAAGCGCGTTTCGACCATAGACTGTGTATAAATATGCACGTTGCGTCTTGTAGTAGCGGCCTGGAGTGGTTGGTTCACGCGTCGGCCATCATGCCGATGCCTAACTCCGCCCACTTCCTGGTTCATCCAAAAAAATGGGCAAAGAGGCGGAGCACAGGTAGAGCCCCTTAATTATGCACAACTTCCAACCTTGATTGAAGGAAAATAAGCCCCGCCCCTGAACAGTTGTCATGGTAACATATGTGACTGATTGAGACCAAAACTGTAGTTTGTACCAGACTGTAAACATGTTTCATTCGCCTCTGATCAGTTTAACATGGGAGTCTATGGGGATTTGCTCCCTTTTTGGGGCCAGCCCCCAATGGCCACCCTGTGAACTGCAGGTTTTTTCACTTCCTATCGTGCTTCATCCGTCGTTGGCGAGCGAGCTGGGACGAAATGACTCCTCCTCCCTCTTCCGTCGTGTTCCCATCAGGTACGACATCAAAGCCCTGATCGGCCGCGGGAGTTTCAGCCGCGTGGTGCGAGTGGAGCACCGGGCCACTCGCCAGCCCTTCGCCATCAAGATGATGGAGGTGGAGGCCCCCGAGGGCCGGCAGGTGTGCGGCGCGGAGCTGGCGGTGCTGCGGCGGGTGAGCCACGCCCACGTGGTCCAGCTCATCGAGGTGTTCCAGTCGCAGCAGAGGGTCTACATGGTGCTGGAGCTGGCCACCGGCGGCGAGCTGCTGGACCGCGTGGTCAGCAGGGGTCACTTCACCGAGCGGGACGCGACCAAAGCCCTGAGGATGGTGCTGGCAGGCGTCGGGTACCTGCACCGCCTGGGCATCACACACCGGGATCTGAAGCCGGAGAACCTGCTGTACTATCACCCCGGGGCGGACTCGCGACTCCTGGTCACGGACTTCGGACTGGCCGCGTTTGGCGGCGCAGGTCCGGGACTCGGTGAGGAAAGGGAGCGGGCCGAGTCCTGGTCCCTGAGGACCACCTGTGGCACTCCGGAGTACCTGGCCCCTGAGGTGTTGCAGAGGAAACCCTACTCGTGCGCCGTGGACATGTGGGCGCTGGGCGTGATCAGCTACATCGTGCTGAGCGGGTCGATGCCGTTCGAGGACGAGAGTCGAACCCGACTCTACGGATCCATCCTGCGAGGGCGATACAGCTTCGGCGCAGACGTGAGTCCACTTCCATGTTTTTTTTTGGGGGGGGGGGGGGGGGGGGGGGGTTTTTTCCCCCCCGGGGGGGGGGGGGGGTGTGGTTTATTCCCCACCATCGGCCGGACAACGGCGCCCAATCCGCCTCGAGTTGACTTGTGCGCTTCTTCCACGTTGCTCGTGGCAACAACAAATACAACGACAAATGACAATTGCGCCCGCACACGCCTCAGCGAGAGGCGGTGAAGACATCAGCGCGTAAATCCAGGCTGCGAGTCGACAGCATGAAGACATCACACATGGCTGAGTGGAGGTCCGGCGCCTGATGATGGATCAGCCATCAATCACATTTCAGCGCTGACAAGACACTTATTCTCTGTCACTCTCCACTCTCTGTGCACTCCAGCCGACTGACAGCGGCAGTTACACACACACACGCACACACACACACACACACACACACACACGTGCACGCACAAATGCACGCTGTGATAATAATGTTGTAATGTGCAACAAAGGTTCTCGAGTGTCCAGAAAGTGTCAGGCGGGTTGTGCGTGTCACCCTGAAGGGTCCTCCTCTGCAGAGTGAGAGCGGTAACGAGCGCCCCAGCGCATATTACACTCCACCTGAAGAGTTCCCTCTGAAATGAGCCCACCAACGATAGAACAACGCGGCACGGGGAGGTGCAGAATACCCACAATGCCTTTCAGCCAATCAATAGTGATGAGGGAACAGAGCGGATCCGCAGGATACAGTTTGAAAAGTGACACAAAGACGCTGAATGTTGCAGAAATTCAACTTGAGCGATCGTCACGTCGACTGGCAGGAAATCTACCGGTAGAATGAACAGTGTGGGAATCGTAGTGACCTCCAGTGGTGAAGTTGTATATTGCGGGTTGATTCCCATCCACCAGGAGGAGCTGCTCCTTTTCTCAATACGTATAAAAGGGCGAAATACAACAGTTCTAATTACATCCAGGTGATTATGTCACATTTTAACATTTAGTTTCCAAAAACATCTGTATGATATAATGTTTTTAATATCCTATCAAATGTCGACATTTGAAGACATTTGAATTTATTGACATTTGTCTGTGTGTGTGTGTGTGTGTGTGTGTGTGTGTGTGTGGGAGGTGTGGTGTAAAAACTGAACGGCGGTGTCGCTCATGAATACAAACAGCCGCTGGCACCTGCCCACGGGATGTGTCCCACTGTGTTCACAGTATATGCTCCGCCCACTGCAACACACACACACACACACACACACACACACACACACACACTATGCATACATTTCACCCCACAGGTGTAACAGCTCCAGGCTTGAAGAGCATGTGGTGTAGACTGAGGTGTTCTCTCACCAGCGGGAGGAGGGAGAGGGAGGGAGGAAGGGGGAGGAGCTAGTTGAGGATGGAGGGAGGAAGGAGGAAACAAGTGTAGCCTTGGGGGGTTTTTGCACCTTATCACTCACCTCATCGCCGCTGCATGTAGGACGGAGCCTTTTCCTCACATGGAATCAGGGCATCTGTGTGTGTGTGTGTGTGTGTGTGTGTGTGTGTGTGTGTGTGTGTGTGTGTGTGTGTGTGTGTGTAAAACACAAATCCCCACGTCAGCTCCGACCAGACATGGGCCACTTCCCCCGCCCCTGCGTCCTGCAGTGCAGCCTGGGTAACACTGAGTCCACTCTGCCCCCTAGTGTCCATCCCGTGAACACCTTCCACTCCACTCCCCCTCATTGAATTGTACATGGCGGCCAAATGGCGCCGGCAACCACCTA
Organism: Chascanopsetta lugubris; assembly: GCA_016785325.1. NCBI lineage: Eukaryota > Metazoa > Chordata > Actinopteri > Pleuronectiformes > Bothidae > Chascanopsetta > Chascanopsetta lugubris. The sequence goes on from JAFBJT010087379.1 coordinate 83,164, forward strand.
TTGATACTTTCCATTTACCGCGACCTGCAACTGAATTAGCTCCGCCTCCGTTATGACTCAGCACGTTTGAACCCGATCAGGAAGTAAGAGGCGGAGTTCATTTTCCTCGTGACCGCGTTCATCCGACCCCCCGGCGTTTTCTTGCAATCGCGCCATCGTCGGGTAACGACGTCGCTGGAGCTTCTCCTCATTCACGCTAACGAGATGTAGCTCGGTGAATCGAGCCCCGCAGCCCGTTAGTCAGCTCAAACAGGAGTGATGTATAGCCCCGCCCCCAACGCCACCCCCTCACCAAACACAATCAAGGCTCTTATGTCATTTGACGTGAGGGATGTTGGAAATAAGGGAGAGAAGTAAACTTCCTGTGTTTACCTCAGTTTCAGGAAGACGATTAAAGCTGCCTTCGGACTTTCAGTGGCTGGTTCGAGTTTCTGTGGACCACAGAATGTGCCAGGTGTCGCTCAAGAGGCCACGCCCCTTAACTATGCACAGTTTCAACCCTGGATCGAGTAGAAATAAGCTCCGCCCCTGTAAAAGTGTCACGGGAAAACATGTGACCGAAGCCGGACTTTAAACATGTTTCATCCACCTCTAAAGGTCATCATTTTAACATGGGAGTCTATGGGGATGGACTCGCTTTTGGAGCGCTGCCCCGAGTGGCCGCCCTGTGAACTGCAGGTTTTTTCCACCATTGGCCGTTGTGAGTAAAGCAGAGCATCACTGCCTCTCGTCCTGAGCGAGAACATGTATCACGGACAAAAGGGAGAAGCTGCCGCTGCTGCGATTAGTCTTTCACGGAGTGGAGAGGGAAAAAAGGAGTTCCGCCAAATCAAATCAGCGCCGGCGCCGGATGAAGGAGAACAAGTCAGACTTGTTAGTGGAAGGAGCTCAATCCAACTCTCTCTCTCTCTCTCTCTCTCTCTCTCTCTCTCTCTCTCTCTCTCTCTCTCTCTCTCTCTGCTTCCAGAGGAGAGTGAGTGTCACTCCGCCTGCTCCTCAGGTGTGAAATAACAACAGAAGAAAGAGAGAAAGCCGCCGCCACAAGCATTTTTATGGCTGGTTCGGCACCGGCGGCTCTCGTTCCCCGCCGCCGCCGCCGCCGCCGCCGCCGCCGCACTCACACTCCCCCTCTCCACTCAATGCACTGCGAGAGGAAGAAGCGAGGGGCCCCGGCTTCTTTGAATTCCTCTCACTGGCAAACAGTCTCGCGATTGTCAATTTCATGCTTGATTAATTGTCATTACTCGTCGAGAGACAAAAAAAAGGAGGAGGGAGAGAGAGAGAGAGAGAGAGAGAGAGAGAGAGAGAGAAATGCATTTCAGGATTCAGATGGAGAGCGAGAACTCCCTAAAGAGCGAGCGAGCGGGCGAGCGAGCGGCGGTGTGACTCCGGCTGCAGCGGGGAAATGAGAGAATGGTGCTCGCGCACGTTTGACTGTATTTAACTCGGAGTTCTCGCCGCCCACAGAAACACCTGAGGTGCCACTTTGGACGTCTCTGCGCGACGGAAAAGATTTGATTTCAGTGCAGTTTCCCATCTCATTCTTAACCAGTCAGCACGCAGCTTCCACTCGACGCGTCCGTTAAAGGTGCAGTGCGCAGGGTTCCGGGACACCGGCTGGTGTTTTTGCATAGTGCAGCTGTACACGTGTCCAGTGCGCGACGATATTAGGATTACACCCAAGTGTATTGATGACCTCAATACCTTGTTGTTTATCTCATCGCTTGAATTGTAATAGATTATAGAGGTGTACCTATTAAAGTGGCCTCTGACTCTGTATCAAGTCACATGTGAGGTCACCAGGTTCGTAAGACAACCCTTCGCTACGTTGTTTCCGTGACAAAGAACCAAAAGACGTAATGAATCTTTTTTTTTTTAATGACAGTTTTGATGTCTCGTCTCCCGTGAGACTGTCGACTCAGCAGATCTCCTGACATTTTGCGCTGAGTCATCACTCTGGACCGTTATTTGAGAAAAAAGCCAAATATCACAGTGGAGCTTTTCTTGTGAAGCAGCTCAGTCCAAATCCCACACACACACACACACACACACACACACACACACACACACACAGCTGAGGCCCGGCTACCTCCCAGGCTTCACATTCATTCTGCCAAGACTTGCTGCTTCACTTTGTCCAGTGACATTTGGCTTTGCTTTGAGTTTAGTTCTGCTTGTTAGGAGTGCAGGGATCCCATGGAGCGCAGGGATCCTGCCTTTATTGCTTTGTCTGAATCAAATCATGCATCCTGCTCTGAAGGGGGTTTGGAATAGGAGCGGGCGTCTCGTCTCGGTACCTCAGAAGAACTTTTGAAGGGACTTTCCAAAGTGTGTGTGTGTGTGTGCGTGTGTGTGTGTGTGTGTGTGTGTGTGTGTTCCAGAGCTGAAACGATTAATCCACTCTAAGCGCTTGTAAAAATTATTTGATCACTATTTTCCTGAATCAAATCATCTGTTATGGTGTCTATCAAATATTCATCATGTCATTTTGACATTTGTACTATTTTTTTTCTCCTATTCAAATAATCACTTGATCAAATCGCAAACTATAATCAGCGGATTCATTGATTACGAAAAGAATCGATAGCTGCTGCTCTCGTGTGTTCTAATCCCATGACTTCTGGGGTCTCCATCCGCAGCCCTGGCCCTCGGTGTCCAACCTGGCCAAGGACTTCATCCAGCGCCTGCTGGCGTCGGACCCCACTGCCCGCCTGACCGCCAACCAGGCCGCCCGCCACACCTGGGTGGTCACCATGGCGTCCGGCGCCTCGGCCCGGAACCTCCATCGATCCATCTCTCAGAACCTCAGGCAGCGAGGTTCACGCAGCTCCTCCCGGTGTCCGAGCAGCAGCGCCGGCAGCGCGAGGACCGTGAAAGGGAAAAGCTCAGAGAAGACTCCAGTACCACCTTAAATACCACCTTAAATAACACCTTAAATAACACCTTAAATAACACTTTAAATAACACCTTAAATAACACCTTAAATAACACCTTAAATAACACCTTAAATAACACCTTAAATAACACCTTAAATACCACCTTAAATACCACCTTAAATACCACCTTAAATAACACCTTAAATAACACGTTAAATACCACCTTAAATAACACCTTAAATACCACCTTAAAAATCATCTGATGTCGATTTACCATTTAGATAAGTGAGGTGTCTTCACCCAGGTGAACCCGCTGTCGAAAGACTATTAGCCAGTGGTTCGTTTTTTGTCTGACGTCATGACAACCAGGAAGTAGGGAACAACAACAACAACAAGAACAACACCAGACCTCAGTGACAGTATCACCATAGTAACCTGCCTCATTACCTCGTCTCATGAGGCTCCACCACCTCATTGTTATGCTAGTGCTGATCCCGATAATCGACAACGTCAACCTCCGTCCCAAGCTGTGAGCAATAGGTTTTGTCAGAAATATTTTTGGCTATGCTAACATGCTAACAGGCTAAGGGCCTGATCATAGCTAATGCATTGCGGCATTGATTGGATTGGAATGGATGGAAGACTAGATCAGTGCATTAGCAGACATTTGACAGAGCTAGTTATTACTATTATTTATTTTATTTGACTTCTTGTTTTGATTGTTTGGGTTTTGTACTTTGAGGGCTCGCAGCAGCACCCCCGTCCAGCAGGTGGCACCCTCGGCCATCGCCTAGTATATGGCCTATACCTAGAGCCGGCTCTGTTATGTTCGTATCGACACCGTTTGGAGTCGCAGCCGATTAAAAACCTCCATCAGGTGCAGATTCATCGGACTCGGGTGCGGATGCCAACGACACTCAATCCTGTTTGGACTAGAGACCCATTAAGACCCAGGTGGAAGTGGGTTTTGGACCAGTGGGATTGGACCAGAGACCCATTAAGACCCAGGTGGAAGTGGGTTTTGGACCAGTGGGATTGGGGCTGAGATGATGTTATGGATGAGGTGATGGGACCATCACAAACCCCACAGATCCAAACAAAGTAGACTCTCCATCTTCTCTCTGGACGTCAGTCAGGACTCTCTAATGTCACTGGTCCCCCCCCCCCCCCCCCCCCCCCCGAGGGCTCGGTGAAGCTGCTGGTGCCGGTGCTGGTCGTTATCCCTCAGGTTGAAGCCAGACGTTTAAACCGAGAGGCGTCTGTCCACCTCCACCTCCACCGGGCCTCCTGCCCGCGGGGGTTACTCACATCGCTCACTCTAATGGGTCCAGGGGTCTCATCTGGGCCATTATGAGACCACCAGAATCACATCTGGCCGTGAGGAGTCCCACCATTCATCGGGGGACAAACGGGAGACCACTGGAGCAAAAGGATTATGGGAAATGAGAAGTGGAAATAAAACCCCGCCCACAAACCGCGGGAGGATTTTGGATTTTGTTTCCGAGCGGAGAGAAAAAGAGAAGAGCTCTCGCCCTTCGCCGTCTTTCCTTTTGTCGCCCGTCCTCCTCCACGGCGGCAGCTGCTGCAGGAAGACCCCAGCTCTCTGCTGACAGGCGTCTGTCCAGTTAGGAATGAAGCCGCGGGTTGAACCAGTTCTCGGCTCCGCCCCCTGAATCATTACATAAGCTGTAAACAACAGTGGTCTACAAATATACTTTTTTTTTTTTTTTTTGCTCCCACTGAGGAAGGCGACAAAAAAGGGATTAACATCAGCGTCAGTCAAGGTCAGTCATCGTCGTCTTTTTGATTCATTGATGCTTTCTGTTTTTTAAATGACTAAATGAGGTCAGATTATGCAAATGTACCAATCCGCTCAATCAAATGTTTGATATTGTGTCAAATACAATACGTAATGCCCCTTTAGAAAGCCAAGAAAGGCACCAGCAGAATCTGGCATCTCTGGCGTGAGTTAGAAACATTCGTCCAATCACGACACAGTGTACAAGCTGACCAATCAGCGCAGAGTGGGCCTCGTGGGGAGGGGCTTCTTAAAGAGACAGGAACAAAGTGTTTGAGACGGAACATGAGGAACGTGATGTGTTTTCTGCGATTGTAAATCATTCATTTTCTTATTTTTTGTTTTATTTAATTGTATTAATATTCTTACTTTATATTCTTCTTCTTAGAATAGTGTTACACAGTTTTCTGAAAATGAAAAGACTGTTATCCAATAAATTGCAATCCACACACAGATGTCGATGTTTTTAAACCCTTAATTCTCATAGTCCAAGATTGGAATCTATTTATAACCCATGTGCTGATGGGACATCAATTGTTATTAGCGCTAATTCATCAGGACGGTGTGATAAAGAACAGGAATTCATTTCTTTTTATCTTTTATTTATTGCATGAGCACACTCTGATTATACATGATGTCATTGGGAGAAGGTTGCTCCTTTAACAGGGAGCTGTTAACGCGCCTCCATCACAGCTCACTGACCTGAGATCAAAGTCACTCTGAGGAGGAGGAGGAGGAGGAGGAGGAGGAGGAGTTGAGGTAGTGCAGGTGCAACTTCACCTCTAGAGGTGGCCAAATCGTACACACTGCACCTTTAACGCTGTGCAGCAGCAGCAGCAGCAGCAGCAGCAGCAGCAGCAGCAGCTGACCTCATGCGCCCGCCTGGATAACTCCACATTTCTTCTTCTCTCCCGGTTTCCACTCTGTGTTCTTCCCTATCTGTCGTCATCAGTTGGTGTTTTGACGGCGCGCTGGAAGAAGGCGGAGCTTATTTGTTCTGCATTTTTACTCCGGAATCTCTCGGCAAACAAAACGTCCGCTCGCCGGCCGATAAAGGAAATGTGAATTGAGTTAAACCAAAGTGAAGGCAGCGGTAATTGAAAGTGGTCTCTTGCTCTCTCTCTCTCTCTCTCTCTCTCTCTCTCTCTCT
>JAFBJT010087390.1:4676-18578 GCA_016785325.1 Chascanopsetta lugubris
TGAGTTTGTATTTGTGTGTTTACAGTACATGTGCATGCACATGTGTGTGTGTGTGTGTGTGTGTGTGTGTGTGTGTGTGTGTGTGTGTGTGTGTGTGTGAAGCGGGATTGTTGTGAACACGCAGGAAAGGCACTGGCAACATGCCCAACGCTTTTTAAAGACGGTTCGGGGAAGGATGAGGTGAACAATGCAGCCGACCGCTCCTCACGTTGACCACAGCTGTTACAGTGTGTTCACAGTGTAACCATGACCTTTGACCCCGCTACACCAAAACATCATTTCTGTGGGGTCGGGGGAGGCCAAGGATCTCTGCTTGACTTTCAAAGCACTGGTGTTGTGACTGTGGGAAGATCGGGACTGCACCATTTTTTCTTAAAGGTACAGTATGCAGGGTTGCCGATGGAATGTCTCCCCTCTCATGTAATGAGCCCTTTAGATTGATCCCAGGTTGTCTTTGACACGTTGAACCCCCCCCCCCCCCCCCCCCCCCCCGCCCCCCCCCCCCCCCCCCCCATGTTATCCAACAGGCCGTTATCGACGTGAAATCATTTGAAAAGAAGAATCAAGGATGAAATTACATAAAATAAAACATACACACATTGACTTTGTCGTTGGGAACCCGGTCTCTCGTTAAGTGTCCTGGTTAAATGCAGCTGTTTTGATTCTTATTTCGGTCCTGCATGGCGTGTTGATGTTCAGATTTGGTTTGTGTGGTTTTCATGTTTACGTGGTCAGGATAGTTTTAACTTGACTTTGTGTTTGCTGATAAATGAAGCCAGGATGCCTGTAGGGTGTGGATGGGTCCAGTCACTGTTTATGTGGAAAGTGTTGACATAGTTTTCAAATTAATCACCACATCTGCTAATTGTGAGTCAAATATTCGCCCCACCCCCTCATTCATTTTGCCTGCCAATCTTGATCACACACAGCGATACCTTCAGGTTGTGGCATCATAATCATGGGTTGGTATTAATTGCTCGTGAACCTCAAATGCAAGGCAACCTCAAGACTCAAAGAACAATTAGGCACCAACCTCTGGGGCATGAACCTCAGTCATATACAAAGACCTGTACAGATGAGGCGATGTCAGGTCGTTATGTAACTCTCTTTACATGTCTGTGTGTGAGGAGTCCTGACCTATATAACAGATTTCTGAGATGTAACATGTGCTTGTAATCAATCCATTTCATAATGTACATTGACAGATTGCATTTAGGCATCGTGCCCCTGTCCCCATGTGCAACCATGGCAACCATGAAAACGTTTGATTTGTGATTTGATTGATTTAAAGGAATAAGATGATTGGCTTTGTTTTACAAATCTTCACAGAGCAACAACCTGTAAAGCTCTATCATTGACTAAAACGCAGTGATGAATTTGTCATTCAACAACCATTAAGTTGGACTAAAACGCAATACAACTTTACGTTCTGTATGAGATATATACAATATAGTGGAGATAAGAAATAGTGGAAACACATGAGACGTCTGTAGGAATCCACCTGATAAATATTGCACTAGCGCCCTCTAGTGACATTTAAATACCAATGAAGGTAGAATTGTAGTAGTAGTAGTAGTAGCAGTGGTAGTTATTAAATTTGTTTTATTTTTTGACTTAAATAAATGATTCCATTCTATCTCATTTTAATTTTGAATATTTACCTATCTAAAATTACAATTATCATATCACACCAATTTAAGTTACTTCCGCTATGCTTTTATTTTGATAACTTTATTTAAATACAACCCGGAAGCAGAGCAGTGTTGTGATGCTAACGATGTGTCATCAATGTTTGGGTGTAAACGACGCGAAGAACAGGGAAAATAAGCGCAACATTTGTGTATTATTACTTTTTTAAGGGTTAGTTTAGTTCACGGAGGTGTAACAGTGTTTGTGAATAAGCTGCCACAAAGTTAAAACGTACGAACAGACTCCGAGCTGCGAAACAACGTAGGTTTTTCCACTGCAGGACTGTTAGCCTGCGGAGCTAACTGGCTACCTGACGGGGCGAGGAGCGAACCATGTCCTGCAGCTTGTATGAGTTCTGTCGGCTCCAGGAGCTCAAAACCGTCCGGGACTATTTGTTCCTCAACCAGAAAGAGGAACTGTTGGAGAAGAAGGACGAAGAAGGTAGCTGGGCTCGAGATATCATATTTTATTGGCGTGTATATGTGAGGTTAAAGTCACTACAGTCAGCTAGCTACCCCTGGGACTGCATTGCTAAAGCAGTAATGCACGCACATTTAGTCCTTACTATATTAAGGACTAAACGTGGTGCTAAATAAGGAGGCGGACCACAGTCAAGCAAGAATTGAAGGGTGGAATTCGGAGGTGATTTAACTGTCAGGTTAAGTGTTACAGCAGCACAGTGTAGAACAATAAAACATGAATTTGTGCAGTTTGAATATTATGATTATATGCATGCATACAAAATTGGACGTGGACGTGTTGCCCAATTATAAGCAGTGCATTTAAATCGTATAGAATATGAGTAAAGCATTGTGCAACGCCTGTGTCCTGCTTCTGTGTGACTTGATTAGCAGTCGATGAGTCATGGTTATCATTTTCAGATCTTTAGTCGCTATTTTTATTCTTCATGCTTAGAAGAAAAACATGCTTCCAGTAGACATGACCATTTTAATTTTCTCATCTAGCACTCACCACAGCTCTGAATTAGAGTAATTCTTTGCTGCTATTCTCTCAGGACTTCAGCAAAGTGGAATCCTTTAAGAAACAATGTGTGTGCTTTTCCTTTCAACAGATAACCAGCTGTCTTGGGATACATCTGACTGGGAGACAGCGTGGGACAATGGTGACAACCCAGAGGGGGAAACCACTTCCAATACAAAGGTCTGATCTTTAACCCTTTTCATGCTTTATTTCAATATCCCCTCAACAACATTTCGCTGCAAGTGTCATATCGTTCATCATGATTATCACCCCACTATTTATCTGTCTTTTGTAAGTTGAAAAATTGCATCTGCTTAGAAACCTTTTAAACTGTTTTACCAGCCAAATTTCACGTAATAGCTGGATAAAGGATAAGTTAATGGCTGTGATACTGTTGCGTGGTTGTTGACTCTCCTCTTTATCCTTCAGGGGGAGGAGGAGACCACGGGGCAGACTGGACCTTGGCTGCAGGACTGTGTTGTAGCCCTGTCACCCTGCTCTGATCTGCTGGTCGTGGCTCGTGAACACAAGGCGGTTTTCCTCTCAGGTCAGATATTCATACAGATGTCCACCAGTGCACTTCTGCCATAGATTTCTATATATTTTTGTGCACTAGCGAGTTATAAAACGCTTTGAATGCACATTGAGGGGTTTTTTTTTCACAGCAAAGTGGCGCACCGACGACAGTGGCAGAGAGGAAATGACTCTGGCTGTGTCATGGACTGGAACCCTCAATGTTGAGGAGGGGTGAGAGAAAACTCCTAATTTGAAGTGTCCAGCATTTTGTAAGAAATAGATCGAGTGATTAAGAAATGGGTTCAGTCTATGCATATATCACACCTGACTTTGCGTTCCTCTCCAGAGAGTGTGTGAGCAGCTGCATCTGTGTCCCGCTTGCAAGTCAAAAGAGGTACGAAATACCCAGAGTTCACTACCCTCTTCAAGTACTAAATATTTGCATGAATACACCGAATGTTTATGATAATAATCTATTTTAATTTTGGGTCTTTACATTTGCACTTACAGGAGCTCCACGGGTCGGCCTGACTGGACATGTGTAGTTGTTGGTTTCACCTCTGGACATGTCCGATTCTACACAGAGGTACTTCACATACTGACGCTATGATCCCATCTCTTCTTGTTGTGATACACTGTAAATGTTGCCTGTGTATCTTTAGAGTGTCTTATTCACCTGAAACTGATCATGTCTCCTCAGAATGGAGTTCTGCTCCTGGCTCAGCTGCTGCATGAGGATCCTGTGCTGAGACTCAAGTGTCGCACATATGAGATTCCACGTCACCCTGGAGTAACTGAGCAGGTAAGACTGTAAACAGCACTGCTGTTGGAACTGTGCATGAGAATTCAAATTTAGAGTAAGACTTGTCAATGCATTTTGATCAAACTAATTTTAATTCCATCACAGCATGAAGAGTTGAGCATCCTCTACCCCGCTGCCCTGGTCACCATTGATGGCTTTAGCCTCTTCCAGTCTCTTCGTGCCTGCAGGAACCAGGTTGCAAGAGGTACAGTTGGTGTGCGAGTGTGCTTGCATGTTATTGGATGAGATTAACAGGTGTTCAATTGATGAAATTGCTGCTATGTTTTTCACTTGCTATCTGAAGAGTTAGCCACAAAGAGTTCAGGTACTAAATTAGAAATGCACTTCTATTCCAAACACGCACGTACACACACACACACACACACACACACACACTCACACACATACATTTAGCTTGCAGAGACTATAGTATAGCAGCTTTTCTTTGTGCTCCTAATAGTTCTCTGGCTCTGTATACACCCTTTGTGGCTATTAAATTCTGTTTGCCTTTGTTTGTTGCCATTAATGGTGTAGTAGTTTTAAATAAAGCCAAATGCTGGGCCATTTCCAGGCTATGCTCAATTGTTTATTTTTCAGTGATTGCTCTGTTTCATCACCTGTCTTTTGTGCCCCCAGCTGCAGCAGCAGGCAGTGATGTGGTCCAGCCTCCTCCTCTGGCCTACAAGAAGTGGGGTCTGAAGGACATGGACACCATTGTGGATCACAGCAGTGCGGGTAAGAGACTGCCAGAGAAGAATGTGCTGAGAAGACACAGACACTTGACATTTATAATGAATGGTATCTCTCTGTGCGTCTGTTCTTCCTGCTGTTAGGCATTATGACGCTGTGTGTGTTTGATCAGATGAAGAATGCTTCTCTCCTGGGAGGATTTAATGCCACCGTCAAGGGCAGCCCACCTGCCATGAGCCAGTACATCACTGTGGGAGGGGGGCCATACACAGGCTTCTATTATGCTGTTGAGGTGTGTGTGTGTGTGTGTGTGTGTGTGTGTATGTGTGTATGTGTGTGTGTGTGTCACACACACACCCATGTTCAAGTAATATTATGCGCAAACATACGGACATTGAATAAACATGGTTGATCCTTGTATCTGCTCACAGGGAAGCTCCCAGCCTCTCCTCTCCCACGTGGCCATGGCTGTAGCCAGTAAACTCACCTCAGCCCTCTTCAATGCTGCCAGGTATGTCTATGGTTCTGTGTGTGTGTGTGTGTGTGTGTGTATAAACAACACAACACCTTTTAAAATACATAGACTTGAAGTAGTGTTGAAATTGTTCCCTGGTGTAATTGTGATTATCATAAACAATATTATGGGTCAACTTTCTTGGTTATCAAGCACAGAAATATTAAGCTGTAGTGAAAATACATGTATTGTTACACATCTATTTTCAACTGTGAATGATTTATTGTTCAAAGCGAAAAATGTCCCATTGATGATTTGAGTTATATTGTGTTCTCCTTTCACTCTTCCTTGTCGCTCCTTTGTACCGTTTGCTTTTGCATTTTGTCCCTCACCAACTTCTCACCTGAATCACTTGTCATATATTTAGTTTCCTTTCATCTTATGATAGTCTTATTTGTCTCTTCTTTATTTTCTCCTCTTGTCATTCTCCCTCTCTTCCCGTCAGTGGGTGGCTCGGATGGAATAAGAACAAGAATGAAGAGGAGGCTGTTCAGAAACAGAAGCCCAAAGTGGAGCCTGCCACACCCTTACCAATCAGGTAACAAACATTCTGTCTCTCAGTGTGTATAAAAACATCTATGACGCCCTATTGATGACTAATACAATAGTTGCTGACTGTCTCTCCCTATGAAACCCGACCGCTCCTCCAGATTTGGCCTCCCAGACTCCCGTCGCCATGGAGAATCCATCTGTCTGTCCCCCTGCAACACACTGGCAGGAGTCACTGATGACTTTGGTCGAGTCTCACTATTGGACCTGGCCCGGGGAATCGCCATCCGCATGTGGAAAGGTGAGGTAGAACATACAAAGATTAAAAGTCTTAAATATTGTTTATTAAAGATTCATTGCGTCTCCTTCCTTTGGACTGCAGGTTACCGAGACGCTCAGCTGGGATGGCTGCAGGTTCCGGAGGAGCGCAGTGATCGAGAGTTCTCCCCCTCTACCTCGCTCCCCAGGCGGCACGCTTTGTTCCTTGTCATCTACGCCCCCCGCAGGGGAATCTTGGAGGTGTGGGCGATGCAGCAGGGGCCTCGAGTTGGAGCTTTCACTGTGGGTAAACACTGCAGGTATGAACAAGGAACTTGGCAAACAGAAATATATGTTCTTTTCTTGCATGCAACGTGCGAGAAAGTATATACTAAGTACACTGTGTGTTTGCACATCCAGGTTGTTGTACGCTGGCTACCGCCTGATGGGTGTGAACAGTGTGACCAGTCAGGGCTGGCAGCTCCACACACAGCAGGTCTGCCTGCTGGATCCTATCACAGGAGCTCTGAGGACTGTGAACATCCCCTTCCACCTGGCACTTAGGTTTCCTTCACACAGACACACTTGGACATGAATCCTCAGGTTGTTGTAAGATTCATGCTTCATATTTTCTTCCTGCGTTCTCTCTACTTCAGTGACAAGAAGAGCGAACGAGCCAAAGACATGCACCTGTTCAAGAAGCTTACAACTATATTGAAGTGCAGAGATGTGGCACCTGGTAAGATATACTGCAGTGAGAGGTACATTGGAGGTAAACTCACCCAAACTTGATTTTTCTCATGTGTGCTTTGATTGAATCTTTATTTCTAGATGTTTTGGAGAGTGAAGCCAAAAGTGTGCTGCTGGATATTAAACACCCTGCCATTAAAAAACAGGTATAACTCCAGAGCAACTGTTCTGCCATAGTGGTGTAAACTGGAAGTTCTATTCATTGAGTAAAATTCTAACTAATATTTTTATATCTTTCCAGGCCCTTGAGTCTTTACTATCAAATAGAAATGCTCCTGTCTCTTCCCTCATGAACATCATAAGCACCTTATACAACTCTCTGAAGCAAGGAGGTACGATCATTCTAGCTGAACATTTAGTTAGTGACTTAGCTGCTGTCCCTTTAGTTGAATATTGTTTTAAAAATGTTTTGCTCAATGTCACATAAACACACACTTTTATTTACCCTGATCTACTTCTGTTTCTCAGATTCTGAGGATATGGACCCTCCGTTACTTCAGCTCTGCTCTTCACAGCTGAGACTGCTGCAGCTTTATACTGATGTCCAGCAGCTGCACTCTGCTGCAGATACAGAGGACATCCCTGACATTGTAAGCACGCACACAATAGCTCGACTGAGGTAAATGACACATATTTGAGTTCTAGATCATATTTTCTCCACCCTCCCCTGCAGGACTCGATAGAGGGCTTGTCGGAGGACCTGTCTAGGGTTGCATCAACCCTGCAACGCTATGCCCAGTTCACCTCCAGACCCAGTGTGAGCTTTGCTCAGGACTCACCCGACACCCCCCTCACTGCCCAAGCTTTTCTCTCCCAGATGGAGAGCACCGAGGACGGGGAGTTGAAGGTGAATCGTGGGGCTGAAGCGGAATGGAATCAGCTAGGTATGCTCTGCATCTTGACCAGATGTCATCGTTCATATGTGCATCAATTCATCAAATTACATTTGTATTTTCATAAAGTCACTCCTTTCCCTTTGTCACCTTTGTCTTTACAGGAAACTTTCTCTTCTGGGGTTGTCTGTGTGGGAAAAGTCCACTGCATAAAGTCTGTGACACACTACAGGAGGCTGGCATCAGTCCACAGCAGCTACTGGTAAGACTCAATGATAGACTGGTAGAATTATGGAATCCTATAATCTGTAACAATTTTTCTTTTATTGTTACATATTACTTTACCAACTGTAACAGGAAACCTACAAATAAAACCAATAATTCAGTCAAGTAATATTCAGTAATACATATTGTTATAAAGATGTTGTAGTGTGCATTCTTAATTGGTTTCTATTTTTCAAGATTCTAAAACATACAATTCAATCATCATTTCTTTCTCGTTTTTCTGTGTCTGCCAGTCTTTGCTGCTGAGTGTGTGGTTACAAAGGGAGAAGGAGATTCTACAGAAAACCGAAGAAACAGTTAGGAACCTTCACACGCTACTCGTCGCCCTTAGCAACATGAAAGGTAAACTGGAGAACCATTCATTATGAACACTGCATTTTTTTATATACAAGATAGGACTTTTTACCTAGTTTTTCATTGACTGTTTTTTTTCTCCACAGATGCAGTTGAGGAGTCATGGGACCCCCAGTCTGTCTCCCCCTGGTGGCAGCAGGTGCGCAACACGTGTATTCAGTCGCACAACGCTGCGGCTGCTCTGCTGGCTGCGTTCGTTGCTCATCGAGCTGCGACGGCCAGCATCACCAACCATGCGGACACCAAGGTAGAGACATCTAGTTAGCATACATGTACTTACTGAACATGAGCACCCTCCTCTGGCCAAAGTAGAGAGGGCAATTCCTAATAAAGTCAAGAGTTTATCCTCGCAGTTTGAGACTGTTTTGTTTTTGTCTATGATTCAGTTGCATTCAGAGTGGGAGGCGGTGTCCCTGGAGTTGGAGCAATGGGTGGTGTGCGTTCACCAGCTGGAGGACATGTTGGTGCTGCAGACGCTGTTGCTGGTGCCTCCCCCTCAGGGAACAGCAGGTGCTGCACCTCAGTGCTCCATCAAGTCTCTGCTGGAAGGAGGCACTGGTAAGATGTTCTGGGAACTCCTTTGGGTGCCACCCCCACTCAGTGTGGTATTTACAACTATTTATCTTCGGGCAAACTGGCCACTGCTTTGTTTAATTTTTGTCTTATTTTTTTAATTCTCATAGTTTCGCTCCATTTTGACATTTTTGTATCTTTCATTTCTTCTCTCTCTAAAGGCGGAATTGCTGACAGTGTCTCCAAGTGGGTGTTCAGGCAAAACTTGGCCCCTGAGCGACTGAAGGAAATTCTCCAGGAGAGAGAGGCAGAAGATGGGGATGACAAAGTGGAGCAGAGGGGAGGAGGAGGAGGAGGAGGAGGAGGAGGAGGAGGAGGAGGAAATGATGACACTGACAGGACAGCAGGTCAGGATTAGAAATCATCTGGCCGCTACAATTAAGTCTGGACATAAACTTTGCTTTAGGGTGTGGCTTGAGTGTTAACATATTGTAAAATGTACTTTATGCATTCACTCAAGTCAACTTTAAATTGAACACTCAACTTTTCCTTTCAGAGCTGTTGTTGGCCGTGTGCGAGCGATTCCCACACTCGCTCTCCCCGGACCTGCTCTTTGCCCACTGCTGCTGGGAGTACGTGGTGCAGTGGAACAAAGACCCAGAGGTGCACACACACATGCACATTGTGTGCAGTATATAACCATTTGTAATTTGGACAGACACGTTCTAGAAAACAGTGAAGACAAAGAAACAAATTTCCTCTGTTTTCACACCTGCTTCTCTGTTCAGGAGGGTCGATATTTGTTCACGGCTGTGGAACACCTGAAGTTGATCACTAGTCCACATATTCAACTAGGTTTGTGGCCCAGTTGGCTTTTTAAACACAATGTCATACAGCAAAGTGATTATTTGCTTTTTCCTCTATTGTTGAAGATATTCGATTTCATTCAAAAATTGAAGAGGGGAATCTCTCCCACAGGTATTTCCTCGATGATGTGGAGCACGTTCATCGTCAAACGGTTCTCAGCTGCAGCCTACCTCATGGAGAAGGTGAGTCATGTAGGCACAGTATCCATCAAGCCTGTGATCCTCTGGAAGGATGATGTTCGCAGCTCTGAGAGCGACTTTTAAGTGTGTTTTAAGTTGTTTTTATGTTCTTCAGGTGGGAAAAGCCCCTAAAGATCGTCTCTGTCGACGAGTAAGTTTGTGTTTGAGTACATATTCTAAGATGTAATCCTAGATTCAAGTATCTGACACCAGTTTCGATAACTGATATATTTACTGATTGGATGAAAAGGCTATTTCAGATAGTAACTTTATAATGCTGTGCTCTGGTTCGTTAAGAATGTGTGTGTGTGTGTGTGTGTGTTTGCAGGATGTGGGGATGGGAGACAAAGCCATGACGTCTTTCCTGGGCTGCTGTGTCCAACTGCTGCAGATCCTCATGGAGGTGACTGGAGTATTGGTTAAGAATCAAAGCCCTTTCTCTTTTATGAATTACTTTGTAAGTAAGTAGAGTCCAGAGTAATGCATGAGAATGGGCCTCGCATAAATCAACACAGAGCATGGTCAGTGTTTCTTTGGCGACCATCATTTTTGTTTCTTTTCTTTTCCATTTTCACAGGAAGTGGAAACAGATCTGAGGTTTTTATTGACAGTGTATTATTACATGTTGGTTTTAAAGGGGACCTATCGTGCCCACTTAAGGGGCTCTCTATTTGTTCTTTAGCCCTTTTAAAAGTCAGGCATTCCTTATGAGGGTGAAACATGGGATTTTACCTCTCCCCCCCACCCTCCTGAAACGTCACTCTCTCCCGATTGGCCGACTGGTAGGCGATCCCAGATTGGCAGGAAATGTAGGCTCGTCCCGCCTTACAAATAAGCAAGTTTCGCCCTCACAGGCAGCTCTCAGCTGATATCTTCACTGCCAAACATAAACAATGCAAGGAGGAGTAACAGAGTTTAAAACGTGAACATAAGAATACTTCCATACATGTTGGAGCCGGAATGGCCTTTGAAGCGTACAATCACACTGACATGACTACAGATAGAGATGTGAGACGCTCGGTTCAAAGTCCCACTGTGCTGTGACACGTTAGCCTGAGCGAGCCATGACATCCGGAGGTCTTGCACCAACCCAAAGTTCGTTAGTCCACGAGCCCGTAAAGAATCAATTCTCTGCCGGCGTAATAACTCCATTGACGGTATAGAGGACAAGCTCAGCTCAATTCCACCGATTGGACTCATTTTTTTTTTTAGATACTGAGCCTTCAGAACAGGGTCCAGCTTGTCTCGGTTCGGTCCGTCGCCTTTATGTTTAGTTCGGTCCATTTATCCCTGTGTTTGTGCCTCTGTCTCTGCAGCACCGTGTCTAACTCAACTGTGACAACAAACTACAACAATGGCGTCGGTGGCCCACAATGCATTGCGATATCACATGCCCTTCTGAGTCGCATAGTTAGGTTGGAGAGTGCCGCTGTTTGATTGACATCCTCTAGTGCAGACACACACACACACACACAAACACACACACCTACATTAGTGACGTCACTCATTTTCTTGTGTTGCAAAGCGCGGGTTTTGCTGCTCCCACTGAAGCGGCCACCGTTTTTGTTAAATTTCTCAAACGTGCGTTTACGTCATTTGATGCGGTTTCGATCATCATGTCAGTGATACTTCTACACTACAACAGTGTGTTTAACTCCAAAAGTGAGGAAAAGCACAATAGGTCCCCTTTAATGATGTACAGTGAAAAGAAGTAAGATTTGTTATTGCCAGAAAAATGAGTTCAAAATAATGTAGCTTATCCCTGGTGCCCAAACCAGCTCTGTGGGCACGGTGTGACGGCTGCATCGCTGATATGCTGCATCTTGCTCTGTTGCATCTGTCCTTCACACAGGAAGGAAGCCTGCTACGTGCCTCATGTGGAGCTAATAATAAGGTTTCTCAGATAACTATTGTGATTAAGAGTAGATCTAGAGGCTAACAAACTAATAACTGAATGCTAAAACCAACTCACGAGGCCTTGTGTGTTTTCTGCAAGTAACGAGTGTGAGCCGTGTATCAAAACAAAGCTCCTTCGTCATCAGACTTTCTTTTACATGATACATGAAACAGGTACAGGAAGTGATGTAATTGTACTGGTGATACTGTATACTCCAAACAACCGCTGTTATTTCTTCTCAAATTCAAACATTTTTGGTCATTTCTAAACATGGTAATGTTTAAAAGAAGCTAATGAAGTGAGACAGATACAGTAAATGTTTGGTTTAAGATCAAAACATCATTAATGCTGCTGCTCCAGCTACTTCTAATGTATACCTACTACTTACTACATTTATATCGCCTCTACTAATACCACTTCAGATCGTAAACAGCACATACTTAATATAATACTAATATACACATATATATTATTATATATGTAGCATTAGTTACCTGTGCTTTACAAATCTTTACCCTCTACTACACAGGCGGACTCAGCGGTGGAGGAAATACCTGCTCCCAACCTGTCGGAGGAGGAGGCGTGGTCAGGAGCCGAGGGCCCCGCCTCCATAGCTGAGCTGGCCCTCGAGCAGAAAGGTGTCCACTACCCCCTCGTCCAACACCACTGCCTGTTAGCCTCGCTGCTGCATGCAGTTATGACCTTTACTCTGAAGGTCAAACCACTCAGTCTGTTCGACAGCAAGGTGAGGAACCATCGACGCACAAGAAAATATTTTGTCTGATCCCTCTCAACAAACGCTGTTTAACAAGGACGCTCTGCTCCTCCTGAATCGTGCGTTTTTGTCTTGTTTTCGTGTCTTTACGTTGTAGATCGAGCGTCGGGTTTGAGTCGCTAGATATCCCTTCATTAGCACATTTCCTTTATATTTCCATTATTCCTTGGTATGACTTAGAAAGTGGCAAAAACAAAATATCAGTCAATATTGGTGACAGTGTTTTTATTTGTGGTCCAGGGTAAAAATGCCTTCTTCAGAGATCTGACGACAATCCAGCTGATGCCCAGTGGAGACATGGACCCGGGCCTGGTCTCACTACGACAGGAGGTGAGAGTTTTCTGTCCACTGTGTGTGTGTGTGTGTGTTCCATTGTGGATTGATTCGATTTGACTGCTTTGAGTTTTTACAATAGAGGTGGCAACATTCTGTCCAGTCCGCACTTTCAAACATTACATTCAAATGTATATTCTAGGACTCAGTTTTGGGTGAAGATTAGATTCGGGTGTCAGTCAGGATGGAGATGGAGGGTAAAGCTTTTTTATTTCAGAGATCATGTCCCCACAAGGCTCAGTGTAAAGACCTGTACGACCCTGTGCTGTCTACCATAATATAATGTGCATAATCTACTTGAATGTGAACTGTAAACTTCAATGTCCCACTCCTCCTCCGTGTTAGTTCCTCCTGCGAGTGCTGACCGGCTGGGTGCAGGCTATAGATGACCCCTCCACCCCGGACTCTGGCTCCGGGTGTCCCCCTCTCCCATCCAGTGGCCCCAAAGCAGGCTGGTGGCCGTCGCTGTGCCTGGACCTGGGCTCCCTGCTGCAGGTCAACCCTGACATCCTGCGGCGGCACCTGGTCTGTGAGCTGTACAACCAGGGCCTGGACCTTCGGGCAGAAGAGGTAGAGGCCGTTCCTTCTTGATCTTTTCTTCACAGACAGACGCTCCAGTGAGGATACTTGCTCATTTTCCCTCCTGCCCTCCAGGTGATGTTGGAAGTGGAGGATAAAGACGTGCTGGGCTCTCAGCTGTTGGTGCTGACTGGACAGAGACTAAGCTTCTCACTGCTGCACAGCCAGAGTCAGACACAAGCCGGCATGGAGCTCCTGGCTCGGCTTCCCCCCACCCTGTGCACATGGCTCAAAGCGATGGTGAGTCCCCCCCCCCCCCCCCCCCGGGGGGTTTCCCCCCCGGGGGGATTACCTCCTTTAAATTTGGGGGTTGGAAAGATTACAATATATGAAACACGATTCTCTTTGTGTATCTGTGCTGCAGGATCCCAGTGAGCTGCGCTGCCCCCTGGTGCCCCTCTCTCACAGCAGCCGGCTCGTCAGCCGCCTCATCGAAATCCTGCCGGAGAACCACGCTCAGTACATCCTGGCCCTGCACCTCCTGGAGGCTGTGGATGCTCTGACCACTGAGGACTAACCCTGAGGGAGAGGATGATAGGACCCCCCCACCCACCCCTCCCCTCCCTCAGGACCACTTAAGAATTTCAAATTGTGTTGA
>JAFBJT010087420.1:29207-41508 GCA_016785325.1 Chascanopsetta lugubris
TGATGTGATAATTATGATAATATATATATATTATATACCATAGTCTGTCAAATGTATGTGTGTAACATCCGTTGTTCTGCTGTTCATACATAAAAACCATGGTGAAAAAGCCCAAGTAGTGATATGCAGTACCCCTGCCTCACTGCAGGGGGCGAACGTGAGCCCACAGGTTCTTGTTGCTGCTGCACTTCTTCCTTAAACGAAGAAAACCAGACTCAAAACAGTAATGGAGAGTTTGTCTAAAAGAAGAGGTGCGTGGACTTCATTTTAAAGTAAAGGTAAGAGCACAAAAGACGGTTTTACACAGAAGAATCCAGTCTTTGAATTTAAATATATATACTGACCTTAAATAAGCTGTTATTTTGTTTTTCTCGTTGTAAATACGTTCTCTCTCCGAACCAGAGACGTTATTTCTTGGCCAAATGTGAACCTTAACTTACCCTAACTTACCTAAACGTGTGTGTGTGTGTGTGTGTGTGTGTGTGTGTGTACAGAATGCCGACAGGTGCTTTGAAACATTATTGTCCATAATTACCAATTGAATGGTGAATATATGCTTCTCCGTTGGCTTCGTACGTATATGTGTCAGTGCCTAACTCACTACAGTGACGTCACTGCACGTCATTGTTGTCTACTGATGTGATGTTCTACATAAATGAGCAAAAACAAATGAAATATAGGAGCATGTATTGTCAACTTTTCAATGCAGAACCACACAAGAGGGGTTTGTACACACAAGAGCACAAAGACAATAGAGTAAAGAAGAGAATTTATTTTTTATTAAGAGTAAAAATGTAAGGATCCGATCATTCAGTAGTGTGCATTATCAAGGATATTCAATAAATATACATTCCGTCTGTATTTTAAAGGTATATAAGATTCCATCATATCATCATCATCATCATCATCATCATCATCTCTACAAAGGCTCATAGCTACTGTGCACTGTTCATAAAGGCAGGGCATGCAAGCAACAGTCATGCCAATAAAACGTTCAAAAATAAAGGAAGGCGACAGTTTCAAAAGCTTTTACAGTGAGCATCATTCAGTGTAAATATGCAGCTGGTCTGTTTTTTGTTTTATTTTTTACATTCTGACATCAAGAAGTCAGTCGATGGGAGGGATGTACAGATGTCAGTGAACGTTAACTTGACTTTGTTTGTTTGTGACCAAGAATACACGGATGTTAAAGAACGCAAGTCCTCGGAACTTGGTGGAAGGATATGCTATGGGTCAAGGAACCACCCATTAAATCTTGGTCTGGAGGTGTATTCCGGATTTTTTTTTTTTAATTCTTGCGACATAACGTTTTCAGGCACAGGGATCTTGGTGAAACAGTCAAGCATGTTTAGGGGACTGTGTGTGAGTGTGTTTATAAAATCCACATTGATTTAAATGTGGTTCCTAAAGAGATTATTTGGCCTTGATAGAGGTATATGCTCTACTTTATGAAATTCTAGGTTTTTTTAGCATGGATTTCTGTTTTTCACGTTTTATATCGTAAACCACTGCGCTCTCAATATCCAGCGCTAAGCTGCATCATTCAAGATTTAGTCCTGGTCCATGCAAACCACAAAAGAGTCAGTGTTTATCAGGATCAAAGTAGCGTTTTAAGGGAGTAAACAAGACCTGCATGGGCACAGGGCGTACGAGCAGCATTCATGCCCTCATTTGATTATAATTTGTCATAGCAGCATTAATCAGAGAATCTAACTACAGACAAGCCGTCAGTATATAAGCGGTGCAGCATGGAGACACGGTGCTACACAAGTAAAGGTGTGGACGTTGTTATTGACAAAGTTCTTCGTGTTTTAGTTGAAGTTTTACAAATGACTTGTGATTGTGTTTGCGTCTTAGTTTTGAATTGACTTGTGAAAGATGAATGTTTCTCACAGACGGTAAATGTCGAGACAGACATACAGCATCGCTTAGTTAGATTAAATTCATTTTTTGCATTTTATGAAAAAAGCCACTTTATATGTTCAGTGATTTGTATCTAATCTCAAATGACTCTGAGCTATGTTGTGTGTAGAAGTACATGTTGTCTTTCCTGAAATTTCAAATTGTCTCATTAGTTCATATTGATTAAACAATAGCTCGTCAGACAACATACTATCTTCTCTGTATTTCATATAACCTCTCGTAAACAACAGCAAATCAAGGAAGATTTTTAAAGAAAATATATGATCTAAAAAGAGGTGTTGCACCACAGTCATCCTCTAGATGGCAGAATGTATCCATCATAGTCAACACATACTCTGTCCCGCTGTCATTGCACCGCATGCATGTTGACAAATAGAACCTATTGTGGCTGGACTCTGTCTGCATGAAGGCTTATTTGTTTGTCTCCACAGAAAAGTAGGTGTAATATCATAAGTCGCCTGTAGGCGAGGCTGTCGGATAATGTCTGGACTAAGAGATTAAATAAATGGGCTGTAAAATCCCAAAGAAGTGGTTAAAAAAGTTCAGTTAAAACTCACGTTCATGTACTGAAATTGGCTGGGTTTGGGTAGTTTACTACAAGTGAGAACCAAGAAAATATTATCGGCGGTATACCTGATTTTCTTTAGGCCACTTAGAGTATTAAAAATACCAACTAATCTTACATTTAGTAAAATAAACAATTCTTCCAGCTCAGTATTATTGTACAACAATGAGTGGTGCTTGATTACAGGGGAGCTTTCTGCTCATTCTGACGGTGACATATCGGGTTTACCAGACAAGTGAAATGACTCATTTCATCCAGTTAATTGAATTCACACCGATTACACCCTGCACATTGTTGACGCAAAGCTCCTCATTAACATCCCCATGGTTCCTTGGCTGTGGAAAATTGAAAATTAACCCAGAAGAGCTTTGTTGCTGCGGGATACAATGACAGGAATGACGCAGTCACTCAAACAATAGAAATGAATCGTTTCCGCTCCACGCGTCCGAAGTAGTAAATATTCAGGTATGACTTTGCAGGCCGGTGTGTCCTCGAGGTTAATCCCTCAAGCTGTGTTGAAAATTCATCGCATTGATTGGGCCGACGGCACAGATCCTCCGGCCCCCTGTCTTTCAAACCGCTGCCTTGGTGTTGTGGAAGTCAGATAGATGTCTGTTTGTGTTTGGAAACACTGATGATTATGGCTGAGTACAGGCATCAACACCATGTGGTGTAAACATCGTCATTCACTTGTTTGCCATTTTCGATGATACACTTGACAGGTATACGTGGATGAAGTTGGCTGTACTGAAAATCTCTGAGTCATATTAAAGGTTCAGTGTGTATAATTTGGACATAGGTTGTGGTGAAGGTGCTTGTTTCAGATGACCCTCCCTTCCAATCATGTAAGAGACGATATAGTAGCCCGTGCATACATTCGTTATGATTATACGCTATTTGTGTAAGTGTATCGTATTCATTTTCTGCCAATAGCAAAGGGAAATTGAACCTGAATCTTGGACAATGGACCTTTAAAAGTTGTTGGAAAAATTATAAATTGAGCATATACTATGAAAGGAGCTGCCTGTCATTAAGAAAAGTCAACCAAACATGCACTTTTTCTTTTCATCTGGTTATCTACTAACAGGTGGGGGAGGCATTTTAGGTTTTTGACCAATACTGCAGGCAGCCACTAGGGGGCAGTCACCATGACTTGACTCCACTCTCTCTCTCGTTGAGAGGTAGAGTCTGTGCTGTTCTCATCCCAATTTTGGTTTCCATTTCTATTGGCAGAGATGGAACTAATTTGACGTTAAAGGTGCAGTGTGTAAGATTTGACGAACCTATGGTCGACTTCAGTTGTCACTGAAACTCAAAAGATGTTGAGTTTGTCCACTCTGGGCAACTGTAAAAACATGGCGGCCCCCATAGAGAGGACCCCGCTCCTCATGTACATACACATTCATGGGCTCATTTAAGTGTAATGGGGAAAATTTAACATTTACGTGATTTATAAATTCCTGAAAATGTCAGCGTGCAATTGTTTTGTATTATTTTTTGGAAGTGACAAAAAAAAAAAAATGACCGAAATGTTACGCACTGCACCTTTAATCCTACATACTGGCCCTTTACGTTTGGGGCTCTTTCGATCCCATGTAAGTTAAAATTCTGCTGGAGAAGCACAACACAGTTTATGCGAGGCCCAACTATCGACTGCGCTGAGGCAATTAAAGAGATCCACAGCAGCTGTGCGATAAATCTTCCGTAGACCTGTACGTGTGTAACGCGACCTGCAGCTAATCCTCTCTGCAGAATAATGCAGGAGCCGCTCCCCCTTTTAAAGGGTGATACGTAACGACTGCCGTCAACAGCTGAAGTGATACACAATCAGTCGGCAATCATCTCTTTCCTTGGCTCCACCAGGAAAGTTTGAGATAAGTAACAAGGTTGTTCCGGCGTTTCTTCCTCTTCTTCTTCTTCTTCTTCTTCACCAAAAATGTAGATTCCAAAGTGCCAAACTGCTAAAGGAGCGTCTCCTTCCCTTCCTGAGATCCTCCCCCGTACATTACTAAGTCCTCAGATCTCCTCTTTTGTCTTATAAAATGTCAACGTTAAAATGCTACAAAGACCCGGTGATGCTCCCCCATTGTCTTTGGGAGAAGTCGTCCAAACATCACGTCCAGGGAACAGGAAGCCGTGTTCACAGTGTCCCATTGGAGATCTCTCTGCTGCCGCTGCTCTCTGCCGACTGGCTGGGCGGGTCCATGGGATTGTCACGGTAACCGCCTTTGTTTTGCAGCTGTCTGCTGTCAAGGTGACTTATCCGCACCTGCCCCCTCTCCAGGTGACTGTCCACGATCGGCCCGCTTGCCAAGACTTCGCTCGGTCTGTCGTCGCGCTGCCCGGTCCTGGCCAGCCCGTCCTCTTTGCGACCGTCCCTGACGGTCGGCGCCGCCTCGCGCCGGCCCGTCCTGATGGGCATGGGTCCGTTGTCGACATGGCTGGCCTTCACCGGCGCCAGCCTGTTGATCTGGTGCTTGTTGCACACGGGGATCTTGTTGGCCTGCAGGGAGCGGGTGTGGCGCGAGAACCAGTCCCTGTCGAAGGCGGCTCGCAGCTGCTCCACCAGCGTGGAGTTCCTCTCCTCCACGCCCTCCGGCTGGCTGATCACCAGGCCCGCGCCGGCGTTGAAGGTGAACTCGTTGCCCACCCAGTCGAGGTTGCCTGTCGGGGGAAGGGAGAAGTCACGGCGGTGGCAGAACCTTAAAGGTGCAGCGTGTGCGATTTGGTGGCATCGAGAGGTGAAGTTGCTCGTCGGATGCGTCACCTCACCCTCGCCCTTCCTGTGAACCGATGGTTGACTTCGGTTGTTGTCGTTAAAACTCTAAAGATGGAGTACGTCCACGAGTACTGTAACAACATGGCGGCCCCCGTAGAGAGGACCAGCTCCTCGTGTAAATATACATTAACGGGCTCATTCAAGCGTTATGGGGGGCAAAATAGTACATTTAGGTGATGTCATTGTTTTGTTGTATTTTTTTTGTGACAAAAATGACTGAAATCGTGCACACTGCACCTTTTAATTCCTCTTCGCAAAGGGCAGAATGCTTTGTAGAAATGGATTCCTGTTTCAGAGTGAGACGGAGAAGTCGATGCAATAATGAAGACACGTGAGCTGGAGATGGAACCGGGGGGTGATTGGCTAAGACTGTAAAACAAAGCATGTATTTGAACCAAAAATACAAATCTCTGCACCTTTTGACTCATGCGTCTCTCCTCTGATCCCCCTCATATTCCTCCGTCCGTCTGTCTGGGCCGCTCGCACGTCTCAAAAATCAATCATCTTATTGGCTTCACTATTGGCAGGTTTGTCATTGAGGGCTCGACAACGTGCTGAGTCTCATTATGTCTAATTCGGATGTTATACAATCATTCATCGTACGAGCCCTTCCTCCCCCCTCTTTGTGTCGCGTTCCTATCTTATCGCCGTTTGTCTCCCCCTTGTGGTCGCTCTAACGTCGTTGGTCTCTGTGCCGCTTCCTCCGGCCGTAGTTCCTGGCACACTGGCAGAGCTGTTGGCATCATTCACCCTCGCTATACGAACCACGGGCTCCTCACCACTTGTTACTTGCTGGCGTGTTCTCTCACTTTTCACTGGCTCTCAACCTCTGTCCATCGTTTTACCACAACAAAGACAGGATTGAAACAGTGAGCCACACCCGCTCTCACCTGCGTCTCGATAAACCACCTACCCAACCATAACCAAACCACGCTGAGTCAGGTGAACGGCATCCTGTAGTATTTGGGACTAATTGTGACAGTTTCCATCCCACATTTCCATCGGTTCACAAAAAAGTCAGCTGACTCCGAGCCGGCACTTTGTGCGTAGAACTTCAAAGACTTTTTAAAAATCATTCATCGTACGAGCCCTTCCTCCCCCCTCTTTGTGTCGCGTTCCTATCTTATCGCCGTTTGTCTCCCCCTTGTGGTCGCTCTAACGTCGTTGGTCTCTGTGCCGCTTCCTCCGGCCGTAGTTCCTGGCACACTGGCAGAGCTGTTGGCATCATTCACCCTCGCTATACGAACCACGGGCTCCTCACCACTTGTTACTTGCTGGCGTGTTCTCTCACTTTTCACTGGCTCTCCACCTCTGTCCGTCGTTTTACCACAACAAAGACAGGATTGAAACAGTGAGCCACACCCGCTCTCACCTGCATCTCGATAAACCACCTACCCAACCATAACCAAACCACGCTGAGTCAGGTGAACGGCATCCTGTAGTATTTGGGACTAATTGTGACAGTTTCCATCCCACATTTCCATCGGTTCACAAAAAAGTCAGCTGACTCCGAGCCGGCACTTTGTGCGTAGAACTTCAAAGACTTTTTAAAAGAGCCTGTTCCAAACGTCAATATAGAGTGGACACATCTCACTTATACATGAACATCTAGCCACTTTCAGAAAGCAGCGGGCAGATGAATCAATCGGAATACATTATGTTAAATGGCGGAACCGACGTTGGTTTCGTTGGTGCTGAGTCATCAACTGTTTCTACCTGCTCCCGTCAATGCGACGGCTAATTGTATCGCACTCACGGCTAATGCACAGAAATCATTACTGTACTGCAGGCCGCGTTCTACTTCCCCCCGTCCACTCGCTGTTGAACTTCACTTTCGAAAATGTGGAACTGCCCCTTTAAAAACCACCCCCAAAAAATCAGATGTGCCTGGAGTGAGCGGGGGCATAGTCGTAAAGTCTGGAGGATGAACTCACCCAAGTAAATGGCTCGGTCTGTCACCATAAACCTGTTATGGTTTATTCCCTGGAGGCTGCCGTCGCGCTGCACTCGGGGGTTGAAGAACTTCTGCACGTGGACACACACACACACACACCACACACACACACACACACACACCCACCCCCACGCACACACAGATACATACATGGTGATAAAGAACGTCCTCAGGGTTGTAAATAGTACATCGCGGCCTTGTACGCACAGCTTCCAGGGAGCAGTTGGCCTGCTCCATGCACAGACTCCTCAGGGACCAGATGAAGTTGAAAGTGAGCGGCTGAGTCTTTTCCCAGCAACTGATGAGCAGACGGACTCGCACCTTCCTCAGGATCAGAGCCTCCCGGATCAGCCCGTCGATTCGAGACCAGTACCTTGGCACAGACGCACGGGGCACACAGCCAGTGAGACACACTGCGCACACACACACACCTGAAGTGAATCCTGACTGTCGTGGGATCTCAGAGAAAGGGGGCGGGTCTAACTTGTGGGCGTTGCGGCTGAGCAGGGGCAGGTAGTCGATGATGGAGATGTATATGAAGTGTCGCGCCTCCTGGATGACCCAGGAGATGGCCTCCAGGTCGCTGCTGCGTTCCTTGGGGATGAAAACGTCTGGAGAGCTCTGTGGACGAAGAGGGGACGAGACAGTGGCGATAACGGGGGGGACGGGGTGGGGGGGGGTGGAGTTTACTGCCTGTGCCTTTTGTGAGTGTTACCGTGGCGACGGTGGCTTCATGAATTGTAATTATGTGCAGGATAACCATCGTGATTGTTAACAACCATCTCAGGTGTCATTAGCAAGGAGCACGAGGGATTGTTTTTTTGTTGCCTTCTGCAAGTGTGTGTGTGTGTGTGTGTGTGTGTGTGTGTGTGAGAGAGACACATGAGTCACCCAATGGAAGGTTTCTCTCCTTAGTTGTGAAAACCACGTCCCCCATTAAAAACCTCCATTACCTTTTAAAGTGAAGACCTACCTAAACGTGCTGTGTGTAAGATTTGGTGGCATCTAGTGGTGGAGTTGCATGTTGCATCCATCACCTCACCCTCACCCTTCTGAACATGCAGGAGAACCTATGGTCGACTTCGGTTTAAAACTTAGTATGTCCACTCTGGGCTACTGTAAATACATGGCGGCCCCCGTGGACAGAACCCGCTCCTCATGTAAATGTACATTAGTGGGCTCTTTTAAGTGTAATGGGAACAGCAGTACATTTAGGTGATTATAAGAACCGTAGTTTGTAATTGTTTTGTAATATTCTTTCCAAGTGACAAAAATGACCAAAATCGTACACACTGCCCCTTTAAACATAAGGTTAAGGTTGGTCTGACGGTAAAGATAAGGGTTACGTTACCACGGTGACAGAGCAAATCTTCAAGAAACTCACTGCAAACCATTGCGCTATCCTCTGAATCCATAGACACAACTGTGTGTGTGTGTGTGTGTGTGTGTGTGTGTGCACGCACGTGCGTCTGTGTTCCACTGTTGTGCATCTCGTTGTGTCGATATGAATCATGCATTGACTGACGGCACATCCACATGAACAGTTGTTCGCCGCAGGTACGGTCGCATCACTATTACTCATCTGCAGGGAGCAGGTGACACTGACAGACAGTGTCCTGCGGAGGCGCTGTGCCCGAATAATGTCCTCTCCCACCAGGCTGTCTCCTCCTGCCCCGCACATGTACTCCTGTATGCTGGCGCGCCTTATTCTGAAAGCCGACGGGCGGCGCCGTCACGGCGCAGCACCGTCCTGGTGACATGCGCATCCTTTGATTTGAAACGACCGCTGCGTCGTTACTAATCTGGGTCAACGAAGAGTTTCCGTTGATTCATATCGGAGGCAAAAAAAAATCGATGACTCACCGAGACGTAGGCCCGAGCCTTGGTGCCGTTGAGCGTCAACTCCAGGGGTTCGTTCTTATTGAAAAGTGCAAAGAGGCGCTTGGACCAGAAGGACGGGATGAAGTCCCTGTACTGGAGCCCCCAGTAGAGACTGAAGACCCTGTGCAGGTCCAGAGCCAGACAGCTGCAGTTGTACACCAACACGCCCAGCTCCTTCCTCTGGACCACAAAGACAAATGTAGAGTGAGATCTTCGCCGTCGGCATGGAAACGAGCCACGCTGGCACCTCGAAGTCACTGCGATCGATCCGTCCGCATCGCTTTCAGCACCATCAGCAAATATGATGAGGCCGAGCGATGCAAACCCTGTCTCTATTTACACCTCGAACCCTCTAAATTCCGTTTATGCTCATTCACTGTGTTGTTTACATTTGCAAATGACTGCTATTTAACTTTATACCCCACTCGCTCAGCTCATATTTTATTCATGCCAGTTTATTTCCTTCGAAACGCTGACACGCACTTTAAGGAGACAACAAAATGAGCCCCTACTGGACGTAAGGTGTAATTAAAAAGAATAGGCGTTGTCCACGCAGGTTTTATTGGCCCCTGCGGTTCGTCTTCAGAACTCCAGGTCTCTCGGATCTTTGTGGAGTCTGAGGAAAGACGGAGCTGCCGAACAATGGCCTCTGCATTTTAATGAAGCAGAGACTCCCAGCTTTGAAGAGGGAGATAAAAGAATGGCCACTGTCTATTTTTGGATGCCATCACCTTGTGTGCCCCTGCACAACAAGGTGGTGGGGGGTGGGGGAGGGGTGGGGGGTTGGCGTGGGGCCTCAGGCTTCCTCTGTCTGGGACTTTTTTATAGTGTAAAGACCGACGTGTAGCATATGTGTGTGTGTGTGTGTGTGTGTGTGTGTGTGTGTGTTTTTTGATTATGTAAATGACTCGTATGGTGTGTGGCATAAATTAGAACTGAGCCTTTTATTTATATGTGTGTGTGTGTGTGTGTGTGTGTTTGTTTCAGATACTGTTGCCAGGGATCTCCAGTCCATGCTGGCGCTGCCGATGTAGATGTGTCTCCTGTCGACCACCCAGAAGGAGGAGAGCAGGTGACCTTTGGTGAGTGCTGTCATGTTCACATAGTGGACCTCAGCGTCTGCAGGGGCCGGACAAACGTGAGACAGGGTCGGGGGTGAGACAAGCAGACGGAAAGACAGAGGATGAGGGCGGAGACGAGGAGCCGCAGTGAGAGTGGGCGCTCACAGCTTCTGCCGAGCATCTTGAGTTCAGCCGAGTCGATGATGCCGCTGGAGATTTTCAGCTGGACTCCTCTGGACTTCAGCCCCTGCAGCCTGGACAGCAGAGCTCGGCCCTGGGTGGGGGTGGGGGGTGGGGGGAGAGGCGGGGGTGGGGGGGTATGAATCGCACTGTCACATCAAATTCACACTCTAACCCGAACCCCCTGAGAGCCAGAGTCTCTCTCGGCGCGCTGTGGTTGTCGCACCTGTCTGGCGGCCGGCTGGAAGCTGGACTCGTAGTCGGAGGAATTGAGGAGCCACAGAGGGGAAACGATCTCCACGGCCCGGACGGCCCGGTCCAGTAGGTGGTGCAGGCCCTCGGTGAGGGGGAGGTGAGCCGTACCGTTGTCCAGGAGGGAGACGTCGTCTGGGATGTTCTCCACCAGCACGGCTCTGCGGAGGATAGTGAGAAGAGTCGGTGAGAGGAGGGAGGGAGAGAGAGAGAGAGAGAGAGAGAGAGAGAGAGAGAGAGAGGGAGGGAGCGAGGGAGGGAGCGAGGGAGGGAGGACACGGAGAGGGAGAACGCAGGAGAACTGAATGACCCGCGCTTCGGCCACTTCACACGCGGGACCTCGTATCTCTCAGGCTTAAGGGAGGTTTAGGGCCACGCCCACCGCTGTGTCCCTCTATATGGAATTGATGGTGAAAATGTTTGTGTTGACTTCCACTCATCAGACAATCAGAAAAACATTACATCTTGACCCTTGACCTTGAAGTTGAACACTTTTGGGAGTATTCTCTTGGGCCGGATCGGATCCTCCGGTGGAGCGGTTTTGGCCCGCGGACCGTAGGTTTGTCAGCCCTGCGTTCGTTGCTATTGTTGTTGTTTTTTAATCGATTACATTTTCTGATTTACGGATGAAATCCCTCTCCTGGAATCAAAGCTTTGTCAGCACTTTATGCTGACTAGCCTATATGCTCCAACGCATATAGGCTACTTTAAACCTACATATCTACTCTAAGGTATCTACATCTACGGCTTTGGAAGAGTTAGTCAGACTTTAATCAGATTCACCAAGTGCTGGAATTTCTCTTTGGGCAGGTCAGTTGGGAATGTACTAGCGCTGGCACATACACTATACTACATTTGGCCACAAGGGGCCGGGGCTTATGGGTCACTGTTATGAATTCTGAGCGGCTCCGCCCCCAACACAATGTCGTCTCACTTTAAATGTGAAGTTCACAGCCTGACGCGAAGCAGAGACGACGAGCTCGGCTACAAACGCAAACTGATTTTCCGTCTCCCGTTGACCAATCGGCAAAAAGCGAGCTGCCCCCTCTTTTCCCCGGGTTAATTACCGTAACGAGATAAATCTAAGATTTCCTCCTCAGCTGTGGCCTCGGCTGCGTCGAACATGAAGCGCGCTCGCCCGGAGCGACCCGAGAGGAATGGGCGAGGCTTGATATTCAGACCTCGTCAGCCGTGTGGATTCAGTTTCACCCAGTCAGGGAAAAATAAATACAGTGTTCCTGGCGGTTTCCGCTCCCTCTGCCGCGATTCGCTGCATCTTAATGTCATCATCAGCAGTCCGGAGTCATATACCGTGCTTTCAGCAGCAGGCCTAATGTATGAATAATGTAATGGAGGCACGAGCAGATGCAGCACAAATCCACTGGATGTCAGTTTCAGTGGGTTGCGTGATGGAGAACAGCTGTATCACTTTTTTCTCACGATGATCTGATTAGCGTCACTAACGCCGCCACCACCTGAAGCTAAATGAAGTGGAGAATAGACTCGGAGGGAGCTGTTTTGCATTTCCATCTTTTGTATCTGTGCCGCGGTGAGATACACCTCTCCTGCATCTCTCTGATGCATTTCCATCTCCCTGTTTTTCCACCATTAGGGGATTAGCCTGGATTTGACGAGGCCATTACCGCCTGCAGTCCTCAAATTGAGTTATCTGACTCCGCCCCAGATCTGCAGCAGCACAGAACCAC
>JAFBJT010087420.1:41884-55402 GCA_016785325.1 Chascanopsetta lugubris
GAGAGCGAGGGAGGGGGCGAGGGAGGGAGGACACGGAGAAGGGTTGTTCGAGGAGAACGCAGGAGAACTGAATGACCCGCGCTTCGGCCACTTCACACGCGGGACCTCGTATCTCTCAGGCTTAAGGGAGGTTTAGGGCCACGCCCACCGCTGTGTCCCTCTATATGGAATTAATGGTGAAAATGTTTGTGTTGACTTCCACTCATCAGACAATCAGAAAAACATTACATCTTGACCCTTGACCTTGAAGTTGAACACTTTTGGAACTATTCTCTTGGGCCGGATCGGATCCTCCGGTGGAGCGGTTTTGGCCCGCGGACCGTAGGTTTGTCAGCCCTGCGTTCGTTGCTATTGTTGTTGTTTTTTATTCGATTACATTTTCTGATTTACGGATGAAATCCCTCTCCTGGAATCAAAGCTTTGTCAGCACTTTATGCTGACTAGCCTATATGCTCCAACGCATATAGGCTACTTTAAACCTACATATCTACTCTAAGGTATCTACATCTACGGCTTTGGAAGAGTTAGTCAGACTTTAATCAGATTCACCAAGTGCTGGAATTTCTCTTTGTGCAGGTCAGTTGGGAATGTACTAGCGCTGGCACATACACTATACTACATTTGGCCACAAGGGGCCGGGGCTTATGGGTCACTGTTCTGAATTCTGAGTGGCTCCGCCCCCAACACAATGTCGTCTCACTTTAAATGTGAAGTTCACAGCCTGACGCGAAGCAGAGACGACGAGCTCGGCTACAAACGCAAACTGATTTTCCGTCTCCCGTTGACCAATCGGCAAAAAGCGAGCTGCCCCCTCTTTCCCCGGGTTTATTACCGTAACGAGATCAATCTAAGATTTCCTCCTCAGCTGTGGCCTCGGCTGCGTCGAACATGAAGCGCGCTCGCCCGGAGCGACCCGAGAGGAATGGGCGAGGCTTGATATTCAGACCTCGTCAGCCGTGTGGATTCAGTTTCACCCAGTCAGGGAAAAATAAATACAGTGTTCCCGGCGGTTTCCGCTCCCTCTGCCGCGATTCGCTGCATCTTAATGTCATCATCAGCAGTCCGGAGTCATATACCGTGCTTTCAGCAGCAGGCCTAATGTATGAATAATGTAATGGAGGCACGAGCAGATGCAGCACAAATCCACTGGATGTCAGTTTCAGTGGGTTGCGTGATGGAGAACAGCTGTATCACTTTTTTCTCACGATGATCTGATTAGCGTAAAACGCCGCCACCACCTGAAGCTAAATGAAGTGGAGAATAGACTCGGAGGGAGCTGTTTTGCATTTCCATCTTTTGTATCTGTGCCGCGGTGCGATACACCTCTCCTGCATCTCTCTGATGCATTTCCATCTCCCTGTTTTTCCACCATTAGGGGATTAGCCTGGATTTGACGAGGCCATTACCGCCTGCAGTCCTCAAATTGAGTTATCTGACTCCGCCCCAGATCTGCAGCCGCACAGAACCACAGAACCACGCGGGGCTGTTATCAGGCTCCAGCGCTCGCCGCCTGTATTCTCTGTGTCCCGGGCTTTTGGAAATTGATTTCTGCCACCAGGATTTTTAAGGGAGGAATAAAAAGCGTGGGGTGGCAGTGGGGGGGGGGGGGGGGGGGGGGGGGGGGGGGGGGGGGGGGGGGGGGGGGGGGGGGGGGGGTCAGGTAGGGAGGGAGGTGTGCGATGGTGTGAATGCCTCCAATATAAATTCTGCGGCACCTCCACGGTCGATTAAGTCTGCTTCCGAGAAAGTGGCGAAACCAATCCAGCACAAGAATTTATTCGTTTCCGTGTGACGGGGATGGATCACACTGAAGTGTGTGTGTTGTGTGTGCGTGTGTGTGTGTGTGTGGGTAAATGCACTCCAGATGGTTTGGGTCGGAGCATGGACCAAACAGGCGCCTGTTCGAGGCTGTATATTGTGTTGTGCTCATAACTAAGTCATTATGAAACAGCATCAGAGCGGTGAAGCAGTGGATCTCCAAAATACAGCCTTAAGGGAAAGTCTATCCAAGAGGGAGCCGACTCCAACAATTAGCATTATTGTATTTGAATGGTCATGATACCCGGGAGACTCATCTTCAGTGGACGTGACATCATCATACTGATTGCCAGAGAAAGTCACTTCCTGCAAACCCGAATGAAAGCTGTCAAAAATAAACGATCCTTTCATTTCATTTCGACTGTAAATTAGGAAGCTTCGGCCTCCTCCCTCTCTCATCTCGGGACAGTTTGATTGCCTCGTTATTTCGTCCTCAACATCAAATGTGATTAGCTGTCAATTCAGATCAGAGAAATATGGACTTTGGGCTCTAATCTGTGTCAGAGTTCAAGTCACCATCCATTTCATTGTACAGTTAATGGCGGCTATCAACCATTTTTGACAAAAAGAAGATGAGGAGTCATCACTGATTCGATTCCGTGTCTCTGGACGTCTTAAAAACATCCCTCCATCTCCACCCCTCCCCGCGTCCACATGCACCGGATGTATCTTGCATCTTAAATAACGGACATAGTCGTGTTCTCGTCACGCTTTGCTTTCGTGGCGTCGCTCGCGAGTGACTGCAAAAGTTTCACCCATCTCTTATCGAACTCGCTCGTTTCAGGCCCAGCCGACACTGGGCAGGAGACTGGCTCCATCCTGGCATCCACCTGTGGGCAGCACATTAGAGTTAGTTACAGGTTCGACTAAGCGAACGTAGACCCGGGAGAACATGCAGACGATCAATACTCCAACAAACATTCACTTCAACAAATACCTTTTTTCCTTTGCCTGTAATCTGCGCACGTTTCGTCTGTATTTGTACTTGTTGGCTGGAAGCTTCCAGCTACGTGCGAAATGGAGCAACACCGCAGTGAACCACTAGGGGGCGGTGTAGCCCGTACCTCATGTTAGACGTATCCCCGATTCATTATGGGATTGACGCAACTGCGCGTGCTCGGTGGGCAGCATGACCAAATACGACTACACCCGGAAGTCGGAGAGCTTTCGGGCGAGCGACTTCCACGGACTTGAATGGAGTCACGTGACTGACGCAGTATCCTGTTCTATTCATACATCCACGGTCTGACCACTTCCTCCATTGTCATCGTGTGTATTGTTGCTGGAGACAAGCCGCAGCACTCTGCCCTCTAGAGGACATGCTAGCAACCACTCCAAAGTAGCGGCTGCATGGACGTACGGAGCTAATATTTTCATGCAAGTTTCAAAACTCCAACTTCCGACAAACTTCGTGAAATATTCAGGAGCACGCGCCAGCCGCCGTTTCTACCATCGACCTCCGGGAGTTCGGAACGAGAGTCGCTCTCTGGCCATAAAACATCCCCTGTCCCCTCGGCCGGACTCCCCGCGGAGGACGCCTTTGGAACACCAAATAGATCTTAGCACTCCGGACCCCTCGGAGCCAAAGTGTGACAGCTCAGGGTCTCGCAAGTGCTTCACTCAAGGGCAGCGGCGGGGGCGGCGGGCGGGAGCGCGTGCGGCAGGCGCTAATGTTCCGGCATCAGGCCGCGCGGCGGGTCGCCCGCCGTACAACGCTCCTCTGCTGAGGCAGTTGAGGAGTTGGAAAGTGGCCAAGGGTGGAACGGCAGCACCGGCTGCCTCCTGCAGTCACAACGTGGCTCGGTGGCTCGGTCGAGGCGGAGGACGGTCGTCCTCTGCAACGTGCCGAGCAGCGAGGGCATTAAAGGGAGAGGGGATCGTTGGTGCGCCACGTTTGGCGTCTTTGTTCTTTTTAAGGGAGGCTCAAAAAAAACAACAACAACTAGGACAGAAACTCCACAGTGCAGGAAGAGAAGCGAGGACGTAGGAGGGAGGTTCATCTCATTGTGAGAGAAATCCTCTCAGTCGGCTCTAACGGCGTTACGCTATGATAAATGGTGGCGGTGAGCGGTTCCAGCAGTCGGGACAGGGCTTGTTATTAAAAGAAAAAGAAAGCAGGGATGCGGCGCTCGCTCGTCATCGATTGGCTCGTCCCTTTTGTCCTCTGTTGATCCGGATGAAGTCGTGGGCGGGGACTTGGCCCCGCCGGAGTTTGGGCATTAAATAAACGGCCAGCTTTATGTACAAGTCACTAAAGCGCGTCGGGGGCCGATCTGTCTCTGCCATCATGCCAATTACCGCCCAGTGTGGTTGGCGGCCGTCACTCGCGGAGTAGCAGCGTGGGATCAGGCTGGAAATCCCGAGTTGTAGATTTGACTCTTGACAACGAATAATTACTCGCGCTCTCTCAGCTGCCGCCCCGAGCGATGACTTCATTGGTATTCGTATGACGGGAGCAGTCCCGCACGGTTCCCGGTTCAAAGGTGGAGTCTGCGACTGGCATCGGAAAAACAGGTTCCTGTTCGATGAAATCCACTTCTCGTCCACCGAAAATTAATCTATTGAAATGAATCCTTATTATTATTATCCTTATTACTTCACCAGAGACTCTATTGCATCGATAGTAAAGACCAGACTTGGGCATTTCACACATCCGATGTTCATTGTGGCCCACAGAGTCGAGTGTCCGTGTTTTATACACGAGGCTAGGAAAGAGTTGGCAAAATAGGCTTTTATTTTGAAATGCTTCCCTTTCCCGTGTGTGCGATTCTGTCATACTTGATGCGCACATTGGAGGATGGAGCCATGCGCCCTGGTATAGACTCTATACTACAGAGTGTCCAAAGAATGATGTACTGCAAACAGGAAGTTCTCATCCCACGTCAACGGAACTCCAAGTGTAGCCTCTGAGTCTGGTGATTGGTCGGATACAAAGTGATGTCATGGCTGAACGTACAGTTGAACTCACAAACTGCACGTTGAATCGCTCTTTGACATATTTGATATAAATGACTGAATCCTGCAGGTGCTTCATTGCCATTTTTGTCATGCGTCCTCTGTTCTGGTGTGTTTAGGGACTTGGCTGATATCCAATATCAACGGGCATATCGAATGGGGGAGACGGGGATAGAACCAACAACCACCTGGTCAGAGGATGACCCACTCTGACCCCTTGGCCAAAGAGGTAAGAAATACTTTACTCTGTGAATACAGTTCTCCGTGCCCTTCTATCGGCGTGAGGTCATGGAAATTAGAATTCTATTTCAATTCTCAAGCGTATGAGTGAATTAAATCTAGCCGTACATATAATATGTAATAATGTAACTCCCAACTCTCCATATCTCCCTTTGGTGCACTTGGTGAATGCAAATCATATACAAACACCTTTGCATGAACCTTTAAACTCAGCTGTCACTTCACGAACATCCAGCCCCAGAAGCTATTTTTAACATCCTGATGAGCGCAAAATGTGTTTGTTCTCAGAAATATTTGTGTAATTCTGAGGCAGGAGGTGCTGAAGGAAACTGATGAGTCGAGTCTGAGTCTAAGGATGCTTTTTGGCCATTCCACAGCTCCATAGATCAATTCTAACCTTCTTATCGGGCCATCGGACGCCAGGCAATTACACGTGTGCGCTGGGGAAACATCCGAGCGGCTCCGGATCAGAGGACAGGGTTTGCGCTTCGGTCCAAGTAACTGGACCGAGCTGAGAGAAGCACGGTTTTTAGCGCCGTCACATCTGTAGCCGTTCTCCCGCCGTGAGCGACACAACAAAACAACAAGCTGTGGGCGAGACAAATTATAATGTGACAAACAAACAAACAAAAACAAAAAAAGCTGAGTCATGGTGTAGGCGGCTACGACGGAGCAAGAGGAGAGAGAGGGTCTTACATCAAGACAGCGTAGAATCTCCTGTGGTTAGATCATTGGGTAGAGATGCAATGTGTATATTTTAGGTTTATGTATTTTGATTTGTATAGCAGAAACATTAGTATTATCATTATTATTATCATTATTATTATTATTATTATTATTATTGGTATTATTATTATTATTATTGGTATTATTATTAGTAGTAGTAGTTTACGATCACCCTCCATGCCTCAGTGAAAGGCCTCGGATGTAATTGAAACTTAATTCACTTAAGTCATTTTTCAGGCTTGAATGCAACAAAATGACACATTTTGCTGTGATGAATTGCGAACACCTTCAGGAAGGTAAGTGAGCGTGACTCACCGCAGCTCATTATAAACGTGTCAGTCCCAGACTCATCCATCACTCCTCCTGTTTTGCAGTGGGACCCGGCTTTGAGCCCAATCATTAATGATGTTACGCGCCCCACACCTCTCGGGTCTTGGTCCGATGCACGGCACATTTAGGTTTTCTACATCGAGCTCGCGGCGCGTGAATCAGACTGCGCGACAGAACGCGGGTGATTTGTTTTGATCCGAGTCGGGATCTGTCAAACCTCCGTCACACCAGGACAGAAAAGCCGACAAGGGCTGACGACCCCGTTCATCCCTCTCTCTTTCCCAGCCCTTCTTCCACTTAAAAAATTTAATGGGAAAAAAACAAAAACCCCCCCCCCCCCCCCCCCCCGCCCGTCATCCTCCCCCCCCCTCATTCAGCGTCCATGCTTCCCCACTCGCTCCGGGGGGCTGTGTCGGGGCACGTTTGGAGCACTCTTTTGACTTCCAGCGGAGGAGAGGGAAGGCAGACAGGCTGCCAAACGAGGAGGAGGAGGAGGACAGATACTGTACGTGGGCATCAATGAGAGGGGAAGAGGGAAGTAACCACCCTGCAGGAAGTGGAGTGATAAGACAGGAACCAAGTCAGAAGTGGGGAACAGGAAGTGCTGCCTCAGCAGGACGCTTATCCAGTTTCACTGTGGGCCACCGATAGTTTTGTTACAGCTGAACAGTTTGCGTGAGGGGATCCAGAGTACAACTAGTAAAAACCGCTGAGTCGTCACTTCAGCGCGGCGCAGATTCTACAGGAAAAAAAGTAGAATAGAGGGAACGTAGATATTATCAATCTTCTGTAGATACCATTACCCTCGCCGCGATATTCCGAGGCTGGATTGCAACTCTGCACAGACGGGGGCTGCAGCTTTTTAAAAATTTTTTTTATTCAAATCCGAGCAAACACTTTGTTTCCAGCATGAGACGCTGGTGAAACACGAGGCAGGGCCAGAGCAAATGAAATCAGAATTGCTCTCAGCGGAGCATGTGCGTACGTGTCTCTGCCAAGGCCCGACAGTCGCCTGAAATTCAATGAAGCTGCACCAGTTTGCGCACACATTTGGAAATGGTCTCCCCTGCCGTGCCTGATCATGCATCCATCGGGGTCCGCGCCGCCTGAATCTGACTCCCGGCCGGGATCCGGACCAAGATTTGACGAGTTCTTTCCACCGACATTCATGGAATTTGCTGAGTTGTTGTGCTATTGTCTCGCTTATCAACAAATCAGAGTCTCTGCCGAGTGGCATTGGCCCTTCCAAAATAAAGTGAGGTGGATGGATCTTCACATAGTGTTACCACCTGTGGAGGTCAAACAAATTCTTCCACCTCCACATCCCTCCTTCTCCTAGCACATGGTCACTGTTTCCACTTCGTGAAACAGGGCAATGAATCCTTAAATACCCTGAGGTGTCCTCCTGCTGGAGTCTCTGTTTCCCAGTGGGTGAACATGGCTCTGGAAGTTTGCAGCTCGGCAGTGGCTCAGTGGTTAGAGTGCAAAGGTCACTGGTTCGAAGCCCACTTGGACCCCGCGCGGATGCCTCAGTGGAACTTGAAGGACGCCTCGCACTAAGACCGCGACATGTGACGAGGGGCTCGACTCGAGAGATTCTCCGCGTCTCACCTGCAGTTCCTGCTGCAGTTCTCCTCCGTGATCCCGTCCTCATCCTCGCCCCAGACGTCCACGGCCGAGAAGATCAGCGCCACCAGCACGGCGAAGCAGCAGACCAGGGCGAAGATCACGATGCACTTCTGCTGGGACTGCAGGAAAGAGAGGGGAGGTGGGATTCAGTCATTTTTGTCTCAGTCGCCGTTTTGTTGCCGGCCGCACAAAATTCAATTTAATGCCGATTCAGCCACAAACTGTCGACGCCCGTGTCACGGCATGGTGCCGTATGTCCTCAGGTGGCGGCGGCGGCGCAATGTTGTGACCACTAACGTGAAGGAAAACAAAAACAAGTCATCAGCTAAAATAACTCCCCTCTGGCTCCGAAATGGCCCAATCCATCCTCACTGACAGGAGGCGGGAAAGTGGAGCTGCTCGTTGGGGGATATTTCCTCGGGGACCCCTGAAAACGAATCAATGAATCTTTTAAGTCCAATTATCGTGGGATCGACTGAAGGGCGCGGGCGCACAAATATATGAACGGTGAGGTCAGCGGGATTTTGGTCGGTGACCACGGTGAGTCTGAGTGAACACGTGTGATATTTGAAAGGTTTGTCTTTTGAGGTCATAACCAGGGGGAAATTAGCTTGTGAGGTCTTGTTGACCTTTGACCTCCTCATTCTAATCAGGTCATTCTCGAGTTAAAGGGGATGCTGATGGAATGAAATCCCAAGTGGATGTCGCTGACGTCATAAATATGTGACTTTGACCTTTGACTTATTCGGCACCAACATATAATCACCTTACCTTTAAGTCTATAACTGAACATTCATACCTAAAGAAAAGAAATACGCTTCAGGAATTTCTGTTTCTATTGACATCTAGAAATGGACAAATCTGACCAACAAATGTATTTTCATCAACAAATATTTTCAACAATGTGCCTCCGTAGTAAATCAAACACATAAATACTGACTTGATATAACAGTAGAACTGTATAACATTATTTTCGCTGTTGTTCAAGTCTTCCGTGAAAATGATCCGTTCTCTGATGGAAAATTGAACCCAGTATACAGACGATGAATTGACAGAATAGTCAATTGTGAACATCGTGTTCTTCCCAAATATGCATGATATTATAGAATTGTCATTATCTCGTATCCACTTACATTCCAGTCCTTAATTAAACCCAGGAGTGGAAGTCAAAAGTGCAATGAATATACGCCAACAGTATCTGTTGCACTCCTCCATCCCTGTGTTTCCCAATGTATCGAGCTGCCGTTGTGACCCGCTTAACGTGGAACACGCCAGCCGTCTGCCAAACAACAACGAATGCGCCCTGATCCCTCGGAACATCAGCAGAAACGCCAAAACGAATGATCCCTGAACGCCGGCGGATCATTAGCCGAGTCAGCTTGTTACCCTGAGAGAGTAATCCTGCATCGCGCACCATCGACCGCACTCAACCATGCAAACTGTGATCCTGGTATATGCATGTGGATTCTCATGGGGGCGGGGGTAGGGGGGGCAGGTGGGGGGAATCAGGGTAATTCAACATCCACTCTGTGGTCTTCATGTCTCTGTGAGCTGGTGTGTGACATGGGGATAGTTCTTATATCCTGGTGGGTGGGATATTATTTCAGTTACATGTGAAGCCGCAGGCTCCCCCCACCGCCTCATGCCTATGTGTGAAGGTTAAAGCCGGTGACCCGCTGACCGCAAGGCAGCTGGCTCACGTCCACAGACCTGACTGGGAAAATGATCTCTCCTCTATTAAAGAGCCTCGGGCGCTCAACAAAAGCACACTCTGCAAACTCCAAGCCGCCAATCATCCGTCGCAGCTCGGACCAATAACGCAGGCGGCGTAAAAGCCAGAGCAGGCGAAGGTCTCGAGCTTCTCAAATGCTCGGCTTTTCTGCTTCATTCACACGTGGTCGGATGTGGTGGCAGATGCACGGAGAGGTCAATGTGGCAGTGGAGCACCCGGGATGGTGTCACCCGACACTGGGGCTACAGTGATGGATCAATACACCTTCAATTACAGGAAGGAGCCCGTCAGGAAGAGACTGCTTCGAAACACAGAGACTCTGTTTAGATGTAGTTTGATGGACTGAGTCCAAGAAGAGGAGACTGAAGGCGGCACGGAATGCACTTTTTATCTTTATCCTACAGATCTAGTGATGAAATATCAGAGAAAAGCAGCATACAATGCATAAATTGCCTGGACTGTGGGTGGACCGACCCTTTGCCACCTTTAACAGTGCATTTCTATGGGAACTTGTGTTGACTATAGCTGCTGTCTGTTCTTGCCGAAGTTAAATCCATATGTAAATCCAACATTTAGTTGTTCTGCTTCAGAACAACTAAATGTGGTCAAAGTAAACCGAACACAGGTGCCACCATCTTGTACTTTTGATTTCACACACTCGAGCCAAACTCTACTCAGAGGTGATTGCGGTGTGGAGCTGCAGTACCATTTTCCAATCATCAATCAAGGCTTTGCACCCTCGGCTAATCCTACAGGTTGGTTGTGTATGACTTCCTGACATCTAGTGATGAAGTTGCATGTTGCAGCTGGATACCCCTCACTTCCCCTCCATGCATGTAGGAGAACCTATCGGGTTGTTGTGCTTTTGATGTGTATTCTTTACTTTGATTCAAGTCCCATCTACAAACATGGAGGTGGCAGAAACTATGACCTAAACTGTCGACCACTAGGGGGCAATCAAGGCGATTGTGCAGTGTTTTGAGGGAGATGTCATG
Organism: Chascanopsetta lugubris; assembly: GCA_016785325.1. NCBI lineage: Eukaryota > Metazoa > Chordata > Actinopteri > Pleuronectiformes > Bothidae > Chascanopsetta > Chascanopsetta lugubris. The sequence goes on from JAFBJT010087420.1 coordinate 52,310, forward strand.
CGATGCATTTTTTGTGTCGAATGAAATTCAATTAACCAATAATTGGGAAAATTGAAGGCCATCGACCTTCAGCCGTCACATCCAGTGTTCCATCAGAGACGGAGATGGCCTAGCAAAAAAAAAAAAAAGGAAAAAGTCTAAGGTTCAGAGAAACTGCAAGTCGGCATTTTTTTTAAAGCAATCCTGAGTCCATCTAAAAATGGAGGATGGCATCATGCCATATTCACACCACTCACACACACACACACACACACACACACACACACATCTTACGTCCATCTCTCAGAGAGAGTGTACGTTCATTTCATCACATCAGAAGGATGTTATGTTTTAAAGAGAAACCGTCTGCAACTCTCTGCCAAACCTCTTCTCTGTGTGCTCATGAAAACTGTACCGTACTGTTGATCGATCCACTCGTGGGGAACAAGTGGCTTTAGCAGAGTCTGTAAACAGGAGAAGTGTAGATGTACTGGAGTTTCTTATGTCCCACTTGATCAACTCTGTTATGGAGTCCTATTCCTTGGACGGTCAGCCGGGCCTTCGCTTGCTTGGTCATTGGCCGGTTGTTTTGGGAGTTGATTCGTTCATTGCTCGGTCGGTCAGATGGTTGGATATCTGCTCGATGTTTGTTTGCGTGCTTGGTTGGTTGATTGGTTGGTTGGTTGGTTGATTGGTTGGTTGGTTTAGAAGCAGGATTGAGCAAAGACTACACAATGGATTTCCATGAAACTTGGCGGAAGGAGGTAACAGCACCCAAGAGATGGGCTGGATGTAAGAATTTGATGTATCCCTTTGTTAGCAAAGAAGATGGACACTTTCACCAAAGAAGCATAACAGACCTTGTTTAATCAAGAGGACTGACATCTTGGCCTGTATCCAATGTGGATGTGGGGGGATGACCTGTACTGGGGGGGTTGCAGCACAAGGTATCTGGGGCCCAATTACCCTCTCAGGACTTGTTTCCTGAAGGAGCCGTGCTGCTCAAGTGTGGGAGGAAAAGTTTACCGCGCGTCAACAACACGACAGAAATCTTGGCAAACTTTAGAACAACATATACTGCTCTAGTTCTTGGTAACGAGCGCTCGGAGCGGTGCACATGCTGTGCGGGTGCGAGAGGTCGCCATGGACGATGTTCAGTTTTGAACGTTTTGGTTTCAATGAAGTTTCCGTCCGCGAATGAAAGAGCCGCAGATTGGGAGAGAGAGGAAAAGAAAAGGAAGCAAGAGGAAATGGAAGGATTTGGATGAAGAGTGCAACACAAGTCTGATTGGATGAGGATTGACTGATAATTAAACAACTCTTAATAATGGTTTCATATCATTGAAAAGGCTATAAATAATGGGTATAGTCAAGGTTTACCCTGTGATAATGGTAAATCATATATTTGAACATAAAGTCGCATATCCACTTCTAGATTTTAAGCCAGAATGTCCGCACTGCAGTCAGCCACCGGGGGGCGATCAAGATCCTACTTCACTTCTGAGATCGTGCTTTGCTCTTTCATTTGAAGATTAATATTGCTCTTGGATTCCTGCAGGTGAATGCTGCTTTCATGCACCGCACAGCTCTGACTGCTGAAGTGATGGTCTCCATGGTAACCAAGGTAGAATCAATCGCAAACATGAGCAGCCTTCTATAAAGTCGCTTGATATGAAATAAGCAAATCAAGCTGCCAGACCGAGATCAAAACACAGCCGATCACAGCTGAATACACAAAGTGATCTTTTTACTTTGACCGTACGACTCGGCAAAGCTTTTAGGTTTCATCAAATATTTACAATGTACAAGATTTTAAATCTCTAAACACGTCAGTATGTTTTTCCAACTTTGTTGCATCTATGAGATTTTCACTCATATTTCCAATGAAAAAAGACACATGTCCTGTTTTTGACTCGATGGAAACATATGGTTCCCACAGCCGCTGGACACCTGGCGACAACTACTGGAGCAAATCCTCACAGCATGTGCGCAATTCATATGCAGGTGTGGCATCGCACATTCTCACACACACACGCACACACACACATGCACACACACATTAGCATGGTGAACCAGGGAGTCTAATAGATTTGGAATTGAACTTCATCCTCCATGGGTTCACTAATACATTTTTAATGTTCACCGTCACTGCATCAGAAAACAGTGTCAGCATGTGGTACGTGTCCCTGGCTTAATGTTGTTTAGCTGCTTGTTAGCATTCACCTTCTGTCAGCACTGTAACACACAACAAACTGTACACGTTAGCAATTTAACTGCAATTAGCAATAATTGAACATAACGTGTTTAACAACTTTAAAAAAAATAATGCAGCAAACCAGGCTCAAACTCATTTGCGCGTCACTTTTTCCCGGCTGACATTCTGTCACCATCGTGGCTCAGAGTTGCGTCATGTATGTTCCCCAAAAAGAGCGAGCGAAGGCCAACGTTTCCTCTTGATCCTCCAACATCTGACCAGTTAAATAGTAAATGCGGAATGGTGTGTGCATTCATGCAAAGTGGAGGAGGCGGGAATCAAACCACCGATCTTCTGGTCAGTGGACAGCTCCTCTAACCCCTCATCCACAGTTGCCCTATTACAACAGAGAGTGTCAGTTGACCAATCAGAGCTGGCGGGGGGTGGGGGGGGGGGCGGGGGAGTGGTATGTCAGCTATTTAACATCCACATTGAGATATTTATGGCACGTTCGCCATCTTTTGTTGTGGGGAAACCATTCATCTCAGGATTGGAAGATCAAAACACAATACCTTCTTATTTATAGACCCAAGCAATCACACTGACAGTTATCTCACAAAAATACGTCCAGAGGTAAATCTAAACCGAATCAATGCTAGGAAGCAAGGCAGGGTGTGTTGTCCATGAGGGTGTGGCTGCAGGGAAGTGATATTCTCTCTCTTGGAGGGAGGTTGTGACGCGCAGGTCAACACGTGACAGAGATGAGCAGCAGAGAGAGAGAGAGAGAGAGAGCGAGAGAGAGAGCGAGAGAGAGATCTCAGTTGTCACTCACTTACCTGGACTCTGTTCCGCATCCAGTGTCTGTATCTTGGATTAAGGCTGCAGCAGTTTCTATATGTATTCAGATGATGCATAATGTA
>JAFBJT010087435.1:8707-19827 GCA_016785325.1 Chascanopsetta lugubris
ATTCTGTCGACTCAAGTCTAACTGATATACAATCTTACAATAGCTGTTTTCAGCTATGGAGAATCATGCATTTTTGGAAAGAACTTCCAAGAGGTTTTTCGCTCCTACGTAGAAAATAATATATTGACAGGAGTGTCACAAGATTATACTATTTATTGATGGTGTTAGTTTTGGTGGTGGTGTTTGTCAAAGTTATATTTTGGTTTGAAGCAAAGAGGCGACAGGAATGAGGCAGATGTACAGGCAGCTCAGGGTCTGAATAAAAGAGGTGTGGGTTGGGACAAAGACAGCGAGGCAGAAGAGAGATGGAATTCAGGCAGAGGAAAAATGATGAAGAACAAAGGAGAACTTTGAAAGAACCAGAATGGCAGAGGAGGAGGAGGAGGAAACAAAGACAAAGGGAAGAGCAGAGCAGCAAAATGTAGAGGAATTGTAGTGTGAGGAGAGGTGAGGACAAACTGCAAAGAGATAAGTGAGGCAACTTTAACTTGACCTTTGACCTCCCGGAGAGAGGTCTGTTTGTAATGTTCTTTGTTATTATGACAGACTTTTTTTCAACACAATACTAATTTGATGCAAGCTTGTAACTACACTTGTTAAGTAAAAAAAAAAAGCAGAATTTCTTTCATCAGTTGAAAATCTTTCTGAAATATTAGAGTGCAATATCATGTCATTATATGTACTACAACAGCTGATCAAATCAATAAATGACTGATTATTTATATCATCAATTTGAATCATATTTAATTATTGATTAATTGGGTCTGCGTCAGAGTGTGGGGGTAATACATGCACCATGAATTGCAGTGTATGATAATAAAACAATACTTTTTGTAGCATATACAGCTCCTCTGTTGAGGCTCTTTGAAATAAACAATACTTTATTACGGAATAGTTCTCTGCAGAAACCTATGGGTGACATCACAGACTCTACATCCATCTTTATATACAGTCTATAGTCAAAACACAAGCTCCAAAGATGATTACATAACAGGGACAGAGTGCTAAGCCCCCATATCTCTGTGTATACAACTTCTGGGCTTATTAACTTTTAATGATGTTCCTCGCTCTCTCTCGAGCTGTGTGAACTAAAAATATTGGCCTGCCTGGTTTAGGACGGGACTTCTGGGCAGATGGGATTGCTGCCGTCCCCGAGGCGCATGTGTCATCTCAGATTAGTTGTGGTGGGGTCCTGTCAGAAACGGCATGGCACCGATTTCTGCCTCTGGCTTAATGAGAAATGAGAGTGTAACTAAGTTTCGCTGGTCGGTGGACACTGTGGCTTTCTACTGAAAGGTCGAATTGTACAACAGAGTTTTAATGGCGATGGACAGAACAAGTGAATATGTGGATGGATACTGTGTATAACTTGATTCTAAAGAGATTAAATACACAAAAGCCTGAATGATCTTGTTAGACTGCACCGCGGGAGCCGCTTTTCATCACTCCGTGGAGCTGCCACGAAGAGAGTAAAAGCCATGAGGAGGCATTATCTCGATTTCATAAGGGAACTCATCCTGCCGCGATCCGTTTTACTCCAGAATTGAGAAAATTATCTCGATGCTTTTGATATAAATGACCCGTAAAGACACTTATAATAGACATTCTGTCAGAGGTTTCCTGGGGTGTTTCCCTGATTGTCCTCAGTGTTTACTTGTCGTCAGGTTCTGGATGATACTGTTTGAATGATGGTCCATGTTTCCTGGGAGGATGCGCTGTAACAGGATAAATCCTCCACCCCGCCCCACAGCAAAGTTCGATTCAGGAGTTCCTGCCTCTTTGTGCGCATTCCTGGGTCAGGGTGGTTGCCATGCCAACACCCTTCCGTATACAGGATCTGACACCCGTGACCTTGTTGGATGGATGATAGAATATGGATACACCCAACCTGTTGGTGTTAGCCCGGCTGTATTTGATAAAGCGCAGAGTTGGGTCATTCAGTGTATCCTCAGAAATGTCTGAGGTCCTTAAAGGTGCAGTGTGTAAGATTTTGGTCATTTTTGTCACTTATACTCAAAATATTACAAAACAATTAAATACAGATATTTTCATGAATAAATGATGGTCCTCTCTATGGACGCCGCCATGTTTTTACTGCAGTGAAAGTGGACGTAGTAAACATTTATTGAGTTTTTAATGATAACTGAAGTCTACCATAGGTTCTCCTGCATGTTCAGAAGGTCAAGGGTGAGGTTATGGATACAACATGCAAGTTCACCTCTAGAGGTCACCAAATCTTACACACTGCACCTTTAAACACATTTGGAACATATTTTAAAAGGTAATTTTGTAAGTGGTAGTAGTAGTAGTAAGTTATCAATAGACATTAATCAAGTCAAGTCAATGACTGCCTGAAGTCTTTGACCCTCATGTTATCGCTGTATTTAGGATCTATATGTTTTCCAAGACTCTGCTGAATCGTTCTTAATCCCTGCTCGACTTCATAGGATTTAAGTCTCTGCCGTTTGATTCATTGACAATATCGGGAACCTTTTATCTCATCTGAGTTCGGCTGTAACAGCCAGCTACAACACAGGGCCGCAATTCAGACATAAGCTCTCGTAATCCTCTTCACCTCTGCCTCCTCTACCTTCAGATATATTTACTGGTCCAGCTGTAAATATCTGAAGGCAGCTGAAGTTTGCCACCTAATGGCGACAAAGTAACACTGCTGTTCTATTTGTCTGTCTCATGGGCAAATTCTCCTATAGCCTCTACAACACTGTGTGTAATACATTTCATTGTGTAACCGACTTTATTTACACATATCCAAATCAGTATTTTGGTCATATTTGAACATAGCCTTTCAAGATACCATATGCAGTTTGTGTAAGTTAAGTAGTATCTGAAGTACAGATAGAGGAATCCATGTCTCTCTGTATTTTGATTGTCTCAAAGTGTTGGATGAAATGAAGTAGTGTGCACTTGCTGTTGCTATGGTAACTCGTAGTGTGGAGATTTTCCTATCACGTGGCCACACTGGTCTTACTGATGAAATTTGTAAAATTTCTGTACAGCGTTTTCATCATTATCTCTCAATGTAGATCCTCCTGTTACTTATTCAACAATACCAGTGTGTGTGCATGTGCGTGTGGATTCACCCAAAAATGTTTAATTTACACCTTGTTCTCATTTTTGTCTGTTTCAGGTCCAGCACCCGACATCTGAGTGTCCATTGTTGAACCAGAGTTAGTTCGTTTGCTTCATGGGGGAGTTTCCTGTCCACTGACCCGTAGCCTGCCTGACTGGACCAGCAACCATGTCTGCTTGCAGCACATTCACCGAGCACGTGTGGAAACCAGGCGAGTGCAAGAACTGCTTCAAACCCAAAAGTCTGCACTGTCTGGGTCAGAGTGGCGGAGGGAAGCCTCCCTCTGAGCAGAGGCCTCCAGCAGTTCAGCAGCAGAATCCGGGGCCCAGAGCCAACCCCAACATTTCCAACCCCCAGAGGGCCGTTAGTGGAACGGCTCGTTCAGGAAACTTCCGTCCACCAGTTGCCAAGAAGCCAACCATCGCTGTTAAACCTACCATGATGCTGCCTTGCTCCTCTGCAGGGATGGATTTAGACGGGAACCTTCAACCACCACCAAATGTATTAGAACAGGGTAAAACATCTGCTTTCACTGTCTGGAACCACAATGGACTCAACCGCAAAAGACCTAGCGGGCCCAGCAACAACAACGAAGGAGAGGACGGCAATGAGGAGATTGAGGGCTATGGACCACTGAGCCCCAGGACTCCTAGTGGGAATAATAACAATAGTGGGCTGACAGATGTTCTAAAGGAGATTGCAGGGATAGGCCCGAGCCCCCCACCTGTTTCAGGGTCTAAGGACATGTTTTGGGGGCGTATTTGCAGTTCATACCAACGGTCCTTGGAACGAGGCCTTCCGGCCTCAAGCTGTCTAGCCATGGGGAGCAGCAGCAGTGGTGTTGGTGGTGGTTGTTGCACTGCTCAAAAACGGGTTTCCCTCAGTGACAGCACAGAGGTCATCAGCACAGAGGGCGGGCGCTTCTGCTACCCTGAGTTTTCCAGCGAGGGGGAAGATGATGATGATGAGGATGAGGATGAAGATGAGGATGAAGACACAGAAAGGGATGATGAAGAACACGAGAGTTGGGATGAAAGTGATGAGGAGTTGCTGGCCATGGAGATCCGTATGCGTGGTCAACCACGTTTTGCACATTTCCGAGCCGCCACGTTGTCGCCGGTTCCCTTCGCTGTGGGGAAGAAATGGAACACCGTGCCACTCAGGAACCGCTCACTGCAGAGGATCTGTGCAGTGGACTATGATGACAGTTATGATGAGATCTTAAACGGATACCCCTCCATGACCTCCAGTGGAGGTCTCCTTCCCTATGGGTCTCATAACATGCAAGGCAGCGGTTTCCTTTCAAACTCAGAGTCGACCACTTCTCCCGAGTCGTCGTCATCGATACCAGAGGATTCTCGAACAACATCCAGCAGCGGGAGCAGTGCACCCTGTGCTCTTAGAAACGGCCTGAATTCCCCAACTTCCCCTAAGGCAACTGTCCCCAGCACCTTTCCTGCAAAGAAGGAGCCTGTCCACAGAGCACTGAGTCCACTCAAGGTGACTGAAACCCACAAGGCCGTCCTGGCCATACGATTAGAGGACCAGGAAGGGAGAGACGGTCTGCCAATGCCCCAGGCACTTCCAGGTCAACCAGTGACCATCAGTTTCAGTCCCACAGAAGAACAGGCCAAACCATACCGTGTAGTTAACTTGGAGAAATCGCTCATCTGCAAACCGTATACAGTGGTGGATGTGTCGGCATCCATGGCCAGCAAAGATGAACAAAGCACAGACGCTACTCCAAAACCCAAAAACCTGTCAATGGCTTCCAGCCCTTCATCCGCCTGTAGCACTCCTTTAGGTCAGCCTCTTTCTCCAACATCCCCTGTTTCTCCATCTTGTCTTGTGATGCCAACATCACCCGCATCTGTTGCTCTGCCAGGTTCCTCTCGAAAGAAAGCAGGGAGCATACGCTATCAAGAGGTGTGGACGTCCAGCACAAGTCCACGCCAAAAGATACCTAAGGTGGATTTGGGGCCTGGCCCCTTTCTCCCGACACAGCTCTGCAGCCACAAGTCAGCTCCCACCTCTCCCATTGCCGGGCTGTTGTCTTCCAGAACGGTACCCGTGAAGTCACCGAATCTATCGGAGATCAAATTCAACAGTTTCAACAATGCAGGCATGCCTCCTTTTCCTATTATCATCAGAGATGAGCCAGCCTACGCCCGCAGCTCCAAGAATGCAGTCAAGGTTCCCATTGTTATCAACCCAAGTGCGTACGACAACTTAGCTGTGTACAAGAGCTTCCTGGGACTCAGTGGGGAGCTCCCACAGCCAAAGGCCAGCCAAAGTAATAGGATCGCTAGCCACACATATGAGGAGATTGGATCCTCTGAGAGTGTCCAGTCCTCCTCTACAGAGAAAACTCTCTCTGGCAGAGGCACGTCGGAGAGAGCCTCTTTTGAAGAGACAAAAACTCCACCGGAAGCAGCATCCAGATCTCCAAATGTACAACCCAGAACCACTACAGACTCTGTGAAAAGCACTGTGATTAGCTCCAAAGTCGAGGCCCTTTCTCTCACTGCAGCAGCGAATCCCCCTGCTATTGTTTCCATTACTGCAAACGTACCCAAACCCAGCCCGGCTGCCAGTATTGTCACACGCACATGCAAGACAAGTGGAGATGCCACTTGCATTAAAGATAATAGTGCAGACTTAGCTTTGTCTCCTGGAGCGGTGGTCAGTCACAGGGAGGAGGCCAGTGCTGTACTTTCACAGATCGTGGCCTCCATCCAGCCTCCCCAGTCCCCTCCAGAGTCCCCTTCAACACAAGCCCACAACCTCAGCTCTGAAGAGTTGTATGCACTTCCTCCTGATGCCATGAAGGAGACCCTCACCCGGCCGAAGTCCCTGTTTTCTGCAACAGAGAGCTGTCTCTCCAAGCCCAAGAAGGACACGCCTTCAAAGGTTCTATCAAAATCTCAGAGTGCCTCTGCTGCCGTCCAACTGTCCAGCCCCCGTTCAGAGCCCAGCGCCCCCTTCCCCCCTCCTAGGTCTACGTCTTCCCCATATCACGCTTCCAACATCCTTCAGAGACATTTTGGCCACTGGACCAAGAGTTCGGCCTCCAGCTCTCCTGCCAGACCTAGTGAAGGCGAAGGAAGTCCAGGTGGAGAAAGCAGACGTTTTGCCACAGAAAGCTCCAAACCCAAGCGCTGGATCTCCTTCAAGAGCTTTTTCCGGCGGCGGAAAGACGAAGATGAGCAGAGAGAGAAAGCGGAGAAGGAGAAGGAGAAGGGCAAGCTCGTCGGGATCGATGGAACCGTTATTCATATTCTTCCGCCACCGCCGATCCAGAATCATCACTGGTTCTCCGAGGCCAAGGCAGACGATCCGACCCAGAAGCCAACCATCATTTTCACCTATAAACCAGACAGTGTCAGCAGCCCTGGAGAAGGAGAGGGGGAGGGGGAGCTACGTGTAGAGGAAACCACACAACAGACGAGTGATGAGACCAAAGAGCTCAGGCCTACGAGTCCAGGACAGACACCAGCCTCTCCAAACGCTGAAGTGGATCTCATAAGCAAAGAAAGGTAAGAAATATTCACTCTGTCACCTTGACCCACACGCATTCCCTTTGCTCTAAATGAAGATGCTCGGCCGCTCCGTGTCACCCTTTCCACCTCGAAGTGTCGGAGTCCTCACTCAGATGCCTCATCACTGATTCTAGAGGTGCTCCTTCTTAATTTGGCTTGTCCACTTGTCTAGCTGCATGCTCAGTCTATATACCGGCGTGTGTGGTCTCTTCTCTAATGTCAACTATTACCTGAAGAGCAGACACTGTGCTCAGTGTTCCCTCCATCCAGGAGTGCACCGCTGTGGCTTATCAATTATGCTATATTCCCTTAAGGTGATCCACACACATTCTAATAAGCGTATTTGCCAATGAAGTCTCTCAATATAACTTCCTTCTCTTCTCGCTGTTGCTTTTTCTGTTTACGTGCATCTTTTGCTCCTGTACCATATCATTCATGTGTCTGTCTTTGAGCCCGGAGCCCTATGAACCCCTGAATATTTCACCCCTCCTTCAAGTCAGGAGCTTGGCCCCATTCTGTCTCATTTACAGCTTCTCCGCTTTTTCTCTCCTCCTCAAGATACAGCTCTCTTTCCTCCTTCAAGAGTTTTCCCGTCTCACCCAATACAAGATGTAACAAGTATCAAGCATGAGCCAGTTTTGCTATGATTAGGAGCGAGGTTATGAATTTGAGCATATGCAGCACAACTTACCCAAATATTTGCAACCAAATTCCAGAAGTCTTAAATCTGTAAAATTCTATACTATTGACGATTTGACCTCAAAGTGTGATAAATATAGAAATAGTAGGTATAAAATATGATTAGGGTACTACCCATTTATGCTAAGATTCAATTAACACTTCTATTGAATGTTGGTGTACTGTACATCAGGGGTGCCAAACATATATAATATTATTAATATCCACTGTTTGTTTTTGAACCAGCTTAGTTCATTTTGGATGTTTTCCCACAGTCATATTTCATCTTCTCACATTTTCTAAATGTCTAATTTATCTTACATTTTGTTCTTGAAGTACTATTTAAGAATGATAAACATAACATCACTTTGATTCATTTTGCAAAGTCATACTTTTTGCCTATTACTTAAAAAAACACTCTTTAATAACACTATATTTAATCAGATTCACATTTCACTGATTATCTTTGTCTATTTCAAACATTCCTTAGTGGAATTCACTATAGTAACCGATTTCCTCTCTCCCATCCAGTGACTCGGCCGTTTGTGTGGTGCTTACCTCAGGTGTTGGTTAATGGCTTGGTGTTGACCTCTTGGGTCTCGTAGCTCTATTTGCTTCCGTGGTGGAAGAAGTGACATGCAGAAAGAATGTGCGTGAGGAATGTGAGTTAAGTGAATACCTCAAGGGAACAAGGATTTAACTGAGAGGGAGAGTTCTTCAATACTCGATGCACTAACTGCTTTTGCTGAGGAATAGGAATTGGAGATGTTTGTCGATGAAGCGGTGCGTGTGTTTTCATCACTTCGATAAAAACCTGAACCCTCCCTGGATAAACACACCACCGGGTCAGATAGTGCTTTGTACGTACTGGTCACAGGTCATTCCAGGGACCGTCTGTTCGGCAGAGGAGGAGTTAACTTTTTTTCTTCTTTGCCTGGAAGGAGTTTTACGAGCCCACAGTGGGCGTGGCCTTCAGCACTGGTGAGCACACTTTACCTCAGACAGGTGAGAACATTAGAAGAGGGGGAGCTGAGAGGACGACAGGGCGCAAACGGGAAATCACTGTTTTGATACTTTAAGGCGAACTGTTACAGTTCTACCTAAAATGTGAATCTGCACATTCGCCTTGTTTTCAATGGGAAGCTGTGTGAGCCAGTACAGTGGGTAAGACCTCCCTTGTTTTTCATTCGCCTCAATAAATACCTGTGACCGTGTGTCCCGGCAGGTCGGACTCATGAGGAGATTACATGTTTTTGTTGTGCGGATTGTTGTGATTCCCAGTGTCTGTGGAAAAGGTAAAATGCTCTGAGGTGGCAGCTTTGTAATGTCTCAACAAGTCCGGTCCTGACACCGAAGTGTGTTGCATGCATAAAGGTATGTTTTGCGTTTAGGGCCTCGCGAGGTGTGGAATTATATGATGGAGATTAGATTTGAAAGTTCAGGCTTAATAGCCATGAATAGGTTTGTTTGGGTGTTTACCTGTCCATGGATGAAATGAACAACAAAATCAGATGCCTGACAGGACTTCAAAAAGTTCAAAAAGCCTTACCAAGAAACTATCACAGGCCAGAAAGTCTGTTCTTACGTTTTTTTTTTTTGTTTTTTTTTAAACTGTCTGCGACTGACAACTAAATCATCAATCATCAACTGGGAAACTGTCTGTAAACGAGACTGGCAGGGATGATGATGTCACACTCAGAAAGATCATAAACATGCCACATCTGACTCTACAGCTCCTGAGGCCGAGGCGGCTACACGAGAGTCTGGCTGTTTTTCATTCAGAGCTCACTTTACTGTCACGTCATGGACAAAATATGACACTCCTCCGACAGTAGATCACCTTTCCCTCTGAATTGCCTGCATCGAAAATAGTAATTCCAAAGAAAATAGAAATATTAGCATTTTTACGTAAAATAAATCTCGATACTGATACCAGATATAGATATAGCTGTAGATGGAGAGATAAACAAAGACTGGCCCTGACAAACCCTCCTATGACCTCGTCTGGGCATTTTGTTTATGAGCACACGTTAAACATTAGTCACGCAATGAGCGTGTGATATCAACACTGCAGTTACTGGAAGTGACCCATCTGATCCAGTATTAAACAAACATTACTGTACAAGTCAGCCCCACCCCTGCACCACGCCTGTGGCTATGAAACACACTCTCTGGACTTTTTGTGACCTTTAACCTCTTGTTGTTTGAATCACAGACATGATTAATAGATGTCTGATTCTTAATCCTCTTTAGCCGTAGACAGCAGGTATTGTGTGTCATTTCTGTGGTACAGTAGTTGATGAAGTCAACCAGTCTGGGTGGTCCTGACCCATGTGGCCTGAGGGGGTGTAATGACTCACACGGGTCACAGTGAAAGACTGAACCTCCTCTGTCACCTGATCAGAGGTCAGTGACCACGGAGCATCGGGTTTCATACGCGCGCCGATCAAAGCGGCAGACTGAGCCCAGGTGGCTCCTGATGAAGCAGCAGCTGTTTACATGCGTTCACCGTAGCGCCGATACGAGCAGATTCACTGTCGACTCGCGTTCATTAAATCTGGCTCGTTAGACGTCTTGTGGTCTTGTTGTTAGTCTTTTCAGTCGTTGTTTAGGGATAAATGGTTGCCATCGGTTACCAATACCGTCAAAACACCATGTGGCACCTTTACGTTAGTGTGTTTGTACACGATCCGAGCCAATGCTGAAACTCGTACGTGAGGTAAATCTCCTGTACATGAACATGAGTGTGTGGCGGTAAATAAATGAGAGTATCGTGTCCTCGCTCATCTCCAGAGTTTTCACACGATGGTTGGAGTTGCTCTGTTCAGTCGCAGCTCTCAGTGAATTCACACCCAGAGTAACTGTAAGATACGACCCAGATTCCTCGTATCCACAACTCGGAGGAGCTGCTGTCAGTACATCACCGAGACGTGTCCTTGAAGTAGAAGACATCGGAACTATCATCATTTACAAACATGATTTAATTCCGTGCTGAAAATAAAACCCGTTAATAGTCACGTTTTCGTCTGACACCTTATCATCACACCCTCGCCTGCAAGGTGCCGGAGCTGATAGTTGAAGTTCATCTCTTCATGCTCGTAGCCCTGTCTCTCCTTTTGATCGCGCTTCAGATGTTAACCCACAGAATAGAATGTATATAATAAGAAACCCCCCCAAAATAGAAAACATCACCGTCAGACTGTGAATAGAGCCGATATTCCACACATATAACATTATTCCATTCTCTCTCGCCCTCCTGTCGAACGCAGCCAGGTGCCAGTCAGCGCCAGCGATGCCAAGGACTGGGATCCGTCGGGGGGGGGCCCCCCCCCTCGTAGTGCCAGAGTGAATCTGGGTCTGGTGCTCGGGGAAGGAGATGAGAGCCAGATCAACCTGGTGGCCAGCGAGGGCAGCGCCAGCCTGGGGGAGCCAGAGGAGGACGGCAACCTCTCCCATCACTCCCACTCCCCGGCCTCCAGCCAGTGCAGTGCCACGTACAGCAACCTGGGTGAGAGGCAGAACATTTCCATCATCACATGACACCTCAGTGCCTCCGCTCATCATCAGCACACCTCTGTATGTGACGAGTTATAATTTATTCGCCGCTAAACCAGCGGCTGCTCGGAAGACGCAGAAACATCTTGTCATTTGCTGTCGACGGCACAGAATCTAGACCCGTGTGAAATCATCTTTTTCACCCGGAGGTGAAAATCTGTATTTTGTAAAGCTCTCGGTTTGGCCTGTTCTTTCGTAGTTCCTCCCGTTCTTCTTCTTCTTCTTCTTCTTCTTCTTCTTCTTCTTCTTCTTCTTCT
>JAFBJT010087446.1:3678-19229 GCA_016785325.1 Chascanopsetta lugubris
CATGAACAAGCAGAGTTTTGCTGCACGGAATGTATCTTAAATTACTGCAGTGAAATGAAGACAGCAGAAAGAGATCGACTGTGAGTGAGAGAGAGAGAGAGAGATTTGTTTAAATAGTTGGGCCAACCAGTCTTTATCTTCTTCTCTAAAAGGAATAAAAGCAAATGTTCTATAGTCTGATGAAGACATCGGCGTGGCTTTGATTAAGCACACAAAACAATGTCGTGAAGAGCTCTACATATTAAATCAGTTGACACAAACTGATTTGTCCTTGTTACAATGACAATTTGTTCCATAGTCTGAGCTCCCTGCTTGGTTCAGGTGGTTTTATGTGATTTTCAGCAAAAACAGAAAAAACAGAAAACGGTAGGAGAACGAAGTCAGACGTGCATTTCCTACACGCTACTTTCAAACACATCCCAGAGTAAAACTAGTCCTCAGGTTTTAGTGCTGCAGTGCAGAGCGGTTGTCTTGGAGGAGTCGGACCTCCCAGCAATCACAGGAAATAAGGCAGTAACAATAGTTCAAAGAGCCATAACCATAGCCATCAGAAAATCCCTTTCATCATTTATCTGCTGAACCTCTCCATCAGCAAAAAGTGCTTTGCCTGTTCTGTACCATCATCACAAACAAAGAGAGATTTAGCCTTTAAAAAAAAAGAAAGGGCCTCTGCTGATGGAGTGACGTGCTCACTCGCCAGGAACGATAATGACAACCCTGCACAGCCCAGCCGCCTATAGATGTTGATTAGGCGCTGTCATGGTAACAATAGCACACGCTCAGCTTATGCTTGATGAATTTAGCATTTCGAACACCTGGAGCGCTGGATTAGCGCTTGGATCCGCGCTGCGACGAATGCCTGTGGGACATATTGTGAGACGTCTGCGAGTTATTGAGCTCGTGGGGTATCGGCTTCGTCCCACAAACGCGGCTGAAATTGATGAATGATGCTGCTTGAAAGGACTTGTTTGGAGTTCAGTGAGACAAGCTGTCCCGAATAGATTCCGAAGATCACATGTCAGCAGGATACAGAGATATTCTTACTGGACCAAGGTTGTGAGTGTCAGAGAAATTTTATCCAGCTTCCTGATGGGTCTCATTTTTCTCCCTCGTGCCGCGACTCAGCTTGGGGAATTTATGAGCAGGGAGAAGGGGGAGATGACATATCAGGACAAAAGTTACAGGTATTTTATACTGCTTACCAGCAAACAAAGGCCAGACGTGTGTGTGTGTGTGTGTGTGTGTGTGTGTGTGTGTGTGTGTGTGTGTGTGTGTGTGTGTGTGTGTGTGTGTGTGTGTGTGTGTGTGTGTGAGAGTGTCCTTGCTGCAGGGCAGCGTTCTGAGGAAATTCAGCCACAATGTGGAGCTAATTAATAAACAGGACAAAAAGGTTACGGCTACTGTGAGAATAAATATGTGCACAGAGCGAGGAGGAGGAAGAAATGTGTCAACACAATGCAAAACAATGCTGGAATAAATATGTCTCTGGAAAACTTATTTTGGAGCAAGCCGCAGTCACATACCAAGGATGTGACTTGGAACCGGAACCACCTTAAAGGTGTAGTATGAAGGTTTTTCCAAAGAGGAACCCGAACAAAGCAAAGCTAATACCTCACAGTCAACCTCCAGGGCTGGTGAATGAGGGCAACTGTGGAGAAACTTGCAGTTCACTCAGTGGCCACTTGAGGCTGGCTCCAAAAGTGAGTCAAATCCCCATAGACTTCCATGCTAAAATGGTCAATTTTAGAGGTGAATTAAACATGTTTAAAATTCAGTCAACAGTACAGTTTGGTCTTAATCAGTCAAATGTTTTCCTGTAACAACGGAACAGAAGATACATTTTATAACAAGTTGTGTATTTTAATTTGATTGCCCTTTTACAATTGTGAATAATTAAGGGACGTGGCCTCTTGAGTGACACCTGGGCCGACCTGGCACGTTCTGTGGATGCTACGACAGCACCAACGGTCCACCCCCACCTCTGCCTGCGCTCTTCCTCTCCGGACGTTTTTGGATGAACCAGGAAGTAGGAGGAGATACATGTCGGCAAGATGGCGACAAGTGACTTGCCCACAATGAGTCTCATAAACACTATGGGTGGTTAATATACATTCTATGGTTTATCTTTAGAGACCCTGCTCTCTATCTGAATGTTTGCATTTCTTATTGTTTTGCTGCGTAAAGGATGTGTTGGGTGGCAAGTTCTGGAAAAGTGTATGCGGCCCCTGGGTAATAACGACAGAAAGGGGCTGATGACAGGACAGCGTAAATGGGTCACAACCAGAAACTATGGCTATTGCAAAAAGCAAAACAAAAAAAGCAATAAAATGCTGGTGTACCGAGGATATACTGTACACTAGTGGACAAAAGCCATGAATTTGTGGACGGCTCTCATGCACCAGCAAACACTGGAGCAGGGAATGGGAACAAAGAGCGGCGCAGAGTGGGCCTTTCGTCTGGAGAGATAAGTGCTGATGGTTCACCTAAAGTATTGGCATTTCCTCCCCATCTTCGATGTTCCTATGATAGTGCAGCCTGCATGTTGTGCACATAGCCGAGAGCTGCTGCTGATGTTGGGCAGGGGAGGCGGGGCCAACTTTGACTGTCGTGGTTACATACAGTATATACCGGTCAACAAACGCGGCGTGTTATACCTTTGTCCATATTACTAGAGGCAGGCTTTAATGTATTGTTTATATGTTGCACATGTATGATTTAAATTGAAGTGCAACAAGATTGCATAAAAATAATTATAAATAACATTTACTTCGTCACCATCAAATTGAAATAAATGGGAATAATGGTGCAGTCCAGTGTTTCTCTCTGGTTAAATTACCTAGCATTATATTCAACCTGCAACAGTTGGTTTTATGGAAACTGAAAAGTGTTGCAACCATGACAACAGAGATGGAGTGCAAATATTATGGAGAGATACTCAATACTGAGATGGAAAAAAAAAGGATTAGCACTAAGGGTAAACAGGCTGGCTTTAAGATAAAAATAATACAAGTAAAATTAATAAAATGAAAAGTGTTTGGAACTGTTTGTGCATCTGTTCACTTTTTATCCACTTGAGTAATGATATAGGTACATTTCTCTTTATCTAACAGTGTGTGGATAAATTCTGCTGTGAAAACAGGGGGAGACAGAGGAGTTCAGTTTGGATTCTGGGGATAAACAGTGCAGATGATGGATGGATGGATGGTGGATGGATGGATGAAGGGATAGATTGATGGATGGTGTAGAAGGAAACAAATCTCGCGCCTGCTGTGTGTGATTTATACCTGTATATGAAAAGTTACATTTGAGAAATATCATAACATAACCATTATGCTTAGCTCTAAATTGCAAAAGCAAATAAGTTACATTTACATAATGAACCAGTTTATATACCACTGGAAATAACTTTTTATTTTAGTTATATTTCTACACTTTCCGGTAGAAAAGTGATTTTATGATGTTTTATGTGTTTACTGACCTGAGTGTATGATTATATGTTGTTAGCAGGTCCTTGCAGTGGAGACCACAATGTCATGTGTTTACGTTTGCCCAGAACGTACAGCTGCCTCTCCCACATGCTTGGAAAGGAAAGAGTGAGGGGTACTGAGTTACCACGTGCAACCACAAGATGTCACCAAATCCCACTCAAGAGGGTAAAAAACGCTACACTGAGTTCTTGTGGATTCACAATGGACGACAAACATTTGTCTGAACTCAGCACAAAGCTGCTACCATGGTGTTTCAATTCATCACAGTGATGTCTCAAGAAAATGTGTTCTTATGAAAATCTTATGTATCTCATCCATAATTTGTAAACAACATCGGAACATTAACTGATTATCTAACTCCAGTTTTAATTCAGCCGGCTTTTGTCCCTCAAATATGCAAATGATGTAAACAAAGTTTCAGAGACAAGCTTGAATATTTCATATCCAGATAGAACAACAGTATACCACAGAGTGAAGAGAGTTTTTAAGGCATGCTTGTTTCCAGCTGTTTGCCAGATGTGTAAATAATGACATATTTGAACATGACTCGTACGGGTTGTGCTGCTTCGCCTCAATAAGCTCAATAAGCCATTAATATACAACAGATGGTCCAAGCATCAACACAATTCTTATGTGTCACTAACGGGGGTCATGCAACATTAGCGGTGAACCTACTGATCAAAACATCTTTCCAATAGCCAGGTCTCTCTCTAGTATTCTGGGATGTGAAAACACACACTGGGTGTTTCACTTCAGTAATGTTTTTATACATCATCTTTAATGTGGTGATAAAAAAAAGATATAAAGGTCTAATTCATTCATAGTAATCCTGAGTATGGACCGAGCAACAGCTGAGACACGGAGCAGTAACAGACCATAAATCAGAAGGTTTGACTGTCAAAGACATTTCTCTCTCTATTAAAACCAAATATGTATGCTACTGAGTGTCTGTGCTGCAGCTCATCTATGTGCCACTGCTGCTGCCTGCCTCAGCACGGGATCACACAAATCACATGTGAACTGTAACTGACGTGTTTTACAGCTGATTCCATCTGTAGTGCTCTGCTTGTGTCTCACAATGATTCATTTGAAGGACAAGGAAAAAACAAAAGCTTTGTTTACACACAATGGATTTCCATTATTTGTGTCTGAGGCATGGTTTAGTTTTTTTTTGTTGTTGTTTTTTTTCATGTATATTCATATGGGGATTAATTAGATGTTTACCAAAAACTGTTTGCTAGTTGGATAATGATGATACTGAGATGCTAATATTTCTAATACCTAACAGTATTTTTATGTATTATAAATTACATCCAGTCACGTACACATCCATGATTCCAGGCAAATGAGTCAGTTTAAAGAATTTATGTGGCACCTTAACACGGTTTTCAGTTAATATGATGTGATACGACCTGTGAGAGACTAATTCTAGGATCCAAACTTCATCTCAGTTTCCAGCCCTTTTATTTTGAAAATCAACTCTGAGTGAGGTCATTTATCACCTCATACTTTCTCACATGTTCTTTTTAATTATCATTTTCACAGTGTTAAACATGTTAAAATTCATGATTGAATACTGGAGGGATTTTTTTTAAATTTTAGGTCGTTTTTTAACAGTTCTTTTTGTTAATTAAGAGCTAAAGCGGAAAAGCCATATATTATAAGTTTCAGAGCTGCTCTGGGTAAAAGAGGTGAATGATTGAGGTTTGCGGAAACATGTCATGTATGAGCGACGTGCAATTATAAAATGTGATGCTTCTGACACAGGTAACATTTGTAGTCAAACTGCTTTGACGGCAGAATTGAATGAATGTAATAAACTTTAGACAGGCACATCTGAGGTTCCTGCGAGTTTTTATGGGCTTGCCTGAAAACAAATCAACTTAAATTTTGCATATTGTTGTTTTCAACTGTTTAATGTCAGGTCTGATTTTACAAAGAGAAGGAAGCAGAAGTACAACTGTTTGTACATGAGTAGTTATATTAAAGGTTTAGTGTGTAGGATCAAAGTGATATGATACATTTCCACTTTAAGAGAAACTGAATATAAAAGAATGGTCTTTTGTATGAGTCTGTTACATTTACATTAGGGCCAAGTCCCTACGGTGGATGCATGTTTTTACAGCTGCCCAAAATAGACAAACATTTCTAGATTTTTGTAATAACTAAAAGCTTAGTTAGCTATAGGTTCGGAAGGGGAGGGGCTTGGGTGAGGTGAAGGTTATCTGGCTGCGACGTGACACTTTACAATACATTTTAAGTAAATCCTACGCACTGTGACTTTTATTTATATACCATAAGAGTTACAATGTATACACATTTACTATGTATTGGCAGAGAATAGTGACCATTTACTGTTGAGGAAAGATGTTCAGGCAAAACATGTTTTAGGAGGATGATACAAAAGTGTTAACCGGTGGGATTGCCAGTTCGTTTGTTTATCTTGTTTGACGGACAAGATGGACAGATGGGACTGTACCTAATTATTATTGTGGTCAAAAGTTGAATTAGGTCCAGCAGGGGCAGCAGGTGCAAATGATTTGCCCGAATGAAACCACATAGTGTGTGCTCTCCCTTTGAAAGACGCACCATTTGATGTTTTTGTCAGGTTCATCATGACACATTCAAATTGCAACTGTCTGTCTCCTTCTCTGTCAACCTGCCAAACTGACAGAGTTGCAGACAGAGACTCATAAGCCACAGACTTATCAGAGCAGAGGTCAGAGGAAGTGAACGCCGGGTGGTTGTAAGCTGTTCAAAAAACTGTCGGGTAACATTTGCATCGTGCAGGTTTCTCTCTCTCTGTCTCTCTCTCTCTCTCTGTCTCTCTCTCTCTCTGTCTCTCTCTCTGTCTCTGTCTCTGTCTCTCTCTCTCTCTCTATCTCCCCCCCCCCTCATCACGTATGAACCGGATGAAGTTGTTGAGTGTCGGAGAGAGAGAGAGAGAGATATAAGATTGAAGTCTCCTTGTGGTAGACGTGACAGGATATTGAGTCTGAAATACGGTGACAAGTGAGTGACATGTGCTGCACACGCAGCAGGGCTGGTTGGAAACAACATCAACAATGCATGCATAATCACCGTGACAACGCCGTAAGCCCTCAGCGACTGACACACCATTTTTACTCTCCACATTACAGCATCGGGAGCAGCGGTGGGAAACCTTTTACCCATCCAGAGCCTTTTTCTTTTTACAGCATCCTTCAAGGGTCATATTCAATTATTGAACACACACGGAGATGCGTCTCCTTGACAAGGCCTCTGATGTCAGATGGAAGTGATAGTGATGCTACTCACAGCTGATTCCAGCTAAAAGATACATGTTCCTCTCTTTTCTCGGAGATATGCAGTGGTAACGCAGACAGTAAGGCCTCCCTTGTACTACCAGTGATATAACAGTGATAAAAATTAGTGCTATTTAGTAGATTGTTCCATATTCCTGTATCTGCTCTGTGATGGTTTTCCAAGAACTGCCTGGCGCCAGCAGGGGCGGCACACTGAAGCAGTGGTGAGCACAAGGGATGGACTGAGGAGGGTTTTTTACACAGGTGATTACAATACTGATTTTTAGCCATCAATGAAAACTTTCTTGCATTTACAATAAACATTGAATTTAGAATAGTTGTTCCAATGCCTCTATCTAATGTTGATTCAAGGATTCAATGAAGTGTTGAGTGAAAACAGAACCCTGCTGCTGCGTATAGCCAAAGTAGGAGACTTTTTAATTAGTTAACTCTTTTGCGATTCTTTAAAGGTGCAGAGTGTAAGATTTGGGGACATCTTGCAATGAAGTTGCATGTTGAATCCATCACTTCACCCTCACCCTTCCGAGCATGGAGGAGAACCTATGGTCGACCTCAGTTGTCATTAAAAGATGTTTAGTATGTGTCCACTCTGAGCTACTGTAAAAACATGGCAGCCCCCATACAGAGGACCTGCTCCTCATGTAGATATACATTAACAGGCTCATTTAAGGGCAGTGGGGAAAAATAATCCTTTTTGGTGATTATGAAAATGTCAATTTGTAATGTAATTGTTTTAAAATATTCTTTTCTACCAATAGATGTGACAAAAATCATGTCCAATGATATTCAATGTAAATCTCGTTGGCGCATAGTCCCTGGCTTGAACCTGAGCTTTACCAGGTGGTTTGGTTTTCCAAGTCAACATAGCAGGTTAATTAAATTCTATTTTGTGTGTTATGTCAGTGTGAGCATGGATAGTTGTGTAGTGTTGAACCAGTGATATGCTGGTGACCCCACCTCTCACCTGATTCCAGCAGGGACTGTTTACAGGCCTGAGCCAGATTATAAATGCTATAGAGTCGAGCTTCTCTTCAACAGATACTATACAAACCCACATGGCCCTAACTAATCTTTGGTCCCATGAATGCTGCATGTTTACATGTTGACATAACATTCAACATTTGTCCTTGAAACTCATCTATTTATTTCAATAACTCTATGACCTTACATACACTGAACAAAAATAGAGTCCAACAATTTTGTTTTTGCTCCCATTTGTCATGAGCTGAACTCAAAGATCTAAAACATGTTCTATATACACAAAAGACCTATTTCTCTCAAATACTGTTCAGGAATCTGTCTAAATCTGTGTTAGTGAGCGCTTCTCCTCTGCCGAGATAATCCATCCCACCTCACAGGTGTGGCATGTCAAGATGCTGATTAGACAGCATGATTATTGCACAGGTGTGCCTTAGGCTGGCCACAACAAAAGGCCACTCTGAAATGTGCAGTTCTGCTTTATTGGGGGGGGTGTCAGAAAACCAATCAGTATCTGATCCACCATTGGATCATGCAGTGCAGCACATCTCCATCGCATAGAGTTGATCAGGTTGTTGATTGTGGCCGGTGGAATGTTGGTCCACTCCTCTTCAATGGCTGTGTGGAGTTGCCGGATATTGGCAGGAAGTGGAACACGCTGTCGTATGCACCGATCCAGAGCATCCCGAACAGGCTCAGTGGGTGACATGTCCGGTGAGCATGCTGGCCATGCAAGAACTGGGGTGTTTTTCAGCTTCCAGGAGTTGTGTACAGGTCCTTGCGACGTGGGGCCGTGCATGATCATGCTGCAACATGGAGGTGATGGTCCTGGATGAATGGCACAACAATGGGCCTCAGGATCTCGTCAAATGCACCTGTGTCCGTTGTCCACAACACACGCCTGCCCATACCATAACCCCACCGCCACCACGGGCCCCTCGATACAAAACGTTGACATCAGCAAACCGCTCACCCTACACGACGCCACACGCGCTGTCTACCACCTGCCCTGAAAAGTGACAACCGGGATTCATCCGTGAAGAGAAGACCTCTCCAATGTGCCAGACGCCATCGAATGTGAGCGTTTGCCCACTCAAGTCGGTTAAGACGACAAACCGCAGTCAGGTGGAGACCCCCACGAGGACGACGAGCATGCAGATGAGCGTCCCTGAGACGGTTTCTGATAGTTTTTGAAGAAATTCTTTGGTTATGCAAATCGATTGTTGCAGCTGCTGTCCGAGTGGCTGGTCTCAGACGATCTTGGAGGTGGACATGCTGGATGTGGAGGTCCAGGGCTGGTGTGGTTACACGTGGTCTGCGGTTGTGGGGCCGGTTGGATGTACTGCCAGATTCTCTGAAACGCCTTTGGAGACGGCTCATGGTAGATAAATAAACATTCAATTCACGGGCAATGTCTCTGGTGGACATTTCCTGCAGTCGGAAATGCACGCTCCCTCAAAACTTGGAACATCTGTGGCATTGTGCTGTGCGATAAAACAGAACATTTCAGAGTGGCCTTTTGTTGTGGGTGGCCTTAGGCACACCTGCGCAATAAGATGCTGTCTAATCAGCATCTTGACATGCCACACCTGTGAGGTGGGATGGATTATCTCGGCAGAGGAGAAGCGCTCGCTAACACAGATTTAGACAGATTCCTGAGCAATATTTGAGAGAAATATGTCTTTTGTGTATATAGAACATGTTTTAGATCTTTGAGTTCAGCTCATGACAAATGAAGCAAAAACATGTTTATATTTTTGTGCAGTCACATCTTTGTTTTTGTATTCCAGTCACCTTGATGCTGGCCAGTGATGATATATATGTAACAGGACATGTAACAGATACATACAATATATACTATATAGTATATATACTATATTGGAAACATGTTTACAACCCTGAAGGACGTCTTGGTCTACGATTATGACCGTGAATATTTGTCATATTTCTTAATTGATTCTCTGTGTTTCACTCATAAGCTGGCTCATGCACCACTGACACGGGATGTTTGTTGCGTTAGTGATGCAGAGGGTTTATTTTTATACCCTGCTACATAAAAAGAATAACTGCTCTTTGCATTAGCACGTTGACGTCAAGCTAAAGTTCAGTTTTGTGATGATACAAGTTTGGAATCCTACAAAAACAATAAGATTACAGCTTTTTGGACGGCACCATCTATTATCCAGAGATGTGAAGTTACAGTGAACAGAAAAATAAGTGCTGCTTTAAGCCTGTCAGAGCCAGGCCTAAATTAACTGCTAACAGTTTGACCTACTTCATACCCCGCGGGGCTGATTTTTTTTTCCATATTTGCTGATGAGGCCAAAGAAGAAAGTCGCATTAAGTGGAGAAAGGAGGCTAGTCTTTGAAAAACAAATAAGAGTGAATAAACAGCGCTGGCAGCCACATAAATAAACTCAAATGGCCCTCTGACCCCAGCCTAATTGGCTCTAACTGATTAGCCAACATGGCCTTAAATGACGTAAGTTGTGTACTATTTACAGTAAGGTAAATCTATAGATGTATGGGCAGGTTTTCATACCTGAAATAAAAAAAAACACCTGCCATAAGCTTTGTCACTTAGCTACTGCAAGGATAATCTATTTTTCATGGAATGGATGCCGACAGGGATTTAATTTTTATTACTGCCAGGCGCCCAGTTTCAGCGTCAGATCTATGAAAAACTAATATAAACACACACACACACACACACACACACACACACACACACACACACACACACACACACACACACACCAGAAAGTAAACAATGTTTAGGAAAAACAAACAGCACCGCGAGCCCAGAGAGGAAATCGAGGCTCAGAACTTAAGTCTTGGATGTGGCGGCGCTTTCCCTAACGGCAGCCCAACCTGCTGGAACCTATCCCTGTGGAGGATTTCTCATGAGCAATGTGATCTCAGACACACACACACACACACACACACACACACACACACACACACCACACACACACACACACACGTTCTATTACTGGAAATGTATTCATCAGACCGTGGTGCCATTAGGACTAACTCAGGTGAGCTTTTTCTGGTCATCGGTGAGGGCAGGCATCCATCAGCTGGTTGTTATGCACATCTGACTGCAACTTCCCAGAGGTAAAACTGCTTTGTAGAATTCACAATGTGACGTCTCGGGGTGAAGGATTTGTTTTAGCCATCAACCTGTGTGACAGCTTTACAATAAATAACCTGATCGGGCTTGGGTGTCAAATTGGGGGCCAGAAAAAAGTTTTGCTGCAAAGCTGCAAAAGTGAGAACAGACAAGTAAAGTTTGATCATTTCAGAGCTGGTCTAGAATATTTTTGCCAGGAAAACTAATTCCTCCCCCTCAGGATACAAGTCATAAAGTCTTGAATTAACCCGGTTCACCCTCAAGCAGCCAGGAATAGCTGAGCCACACTGAGTGTATAATGGGACACTTCTGTTTTAGCACCTGTCAGACATGACTCGGCACTTCATTTGAATATTGCAAGGCTGACTGAGAGAGTTTGAGCATGACTTACAGCATGTGTCACTTAGCAAACACATCATTTAACTACTGTTCCGGACCTGTACAGCTGCTGACAGCTTCAATCTAATTAATATTTTCACTTTACAGCGACATGTCGTCAGCTTACATTTAAGCAAAACAACACATTAGTATTATTGTTGCGGGAAATGTATGTTTTTTTAAGGTAGAAGGGCCAATTTAGCAAGTGATGTGTTTCAACTAAAACAAAGGACACATTTGTGCAAACTGATGTACCGTGATTTTACTGTTTTACTGTTTAACTGTTGTGTATTTACAACCAGACCAAACAGACAACACCTGGTATTGTGTTCTAGGATTATTGGTTATTTGCCTATGAATGTGTTTTTGCCAAGGCGGCAGATTTTCCTCTGTGTTTGATTGTTTGTTTGTTTGTTTATGTGTTAGTGAGCAAGATTAAACAATAACAGGAGATTATGACAAAACCTAGAGGAGGGATGTAAAATGTTCAACGTAGCCTCCTGCTCCCAGTGTAAATATAGACAGTTCTTTCTATGATAATGAAAGAAAATCTAAATATAATGTACATGTTGATTTCTTCTCTGTGTAACAACAGAAATGAATAATGAAAAAATTTTTTTACTGAATTCTTACACTCTAGAACCTAAATGGCCTGTGATAATTTTCTCATTTTAATCTTAATTTTTCAAAATACAAAATAAGGTTGAAAAGAAAAGTTACAATTCAGTGCACATTGTGTAAGTCAGTCTGATTGCATCTTTCTAATGCAAACAGATTAGAAAAGTAGAGTTCAATACCCACACTAATTACCATCCTCGTATTCAGTGATATTATACTGAGTCTATTGATCATATCCAGTTGATCATTGTGTATGTTTTATATGACCGTTTCATAGATATCTTTAAAATAGGTTGAGATCCATGGTGTGGTCCACGCACATTCACATCTGCAATAAAAACCTATACGCCTTGAAATATTATGCAAATAAATGTAAAAGTTCCATTTCACAGATTTTGCCGATATATAAGCTTCACCAGTCCATGTTTCTGCAGATCCTCAGCTTAGATCCACATGTACAGTCTACGGATCCATTACAATAATGTTGGCACAGATGTGGAGGGATCAGCCATGATCCATATGATCACATCAGCAGGTCTGCTGTTAAGCCTGGTTGCAGTCACAACAGGCTCATAAACTGAGAGGAGGATGATGCCTTGAGTTATAAAGAAGGACCATCGACAAAGTGCATGTTCTGTTTTATTGGAGATAAAAATGCCTTTACATAAAATAAGTGGTTTTGTTGTAGTCTGGTATCCATTGGGTAGCGCTGAAACCCCGACTTCAGCACCAGGAGCTGTCCTCTCCACACAGTGCCACGTTCCATAACCACTTCCCTCAGCAGGGAGACCTACGGCCTTGACTAACTTCTCAAAAGATACGACTTTTCTCCCCTTGCTTAACAATACTCACATGTTTTCTTTGTGCTCAACATTTTATTCAAGTCATCACAATGGACACCCAAAGGGCACACCTTTATCCAGGGACAGCACAAAGCTACTTAATCAGCGAGGCACCAACCGGAACATCCGGACCTTTTAATTTGGGCTTTTAGTTTGCATGTGTGGTGGAACAATGCGCCCTCATCACGCTGCCATCGCAGAGGTGGTGAAGGTCAGGGCTGGAGCAGAGGAGGATGTGGATGACAACAATTTGTTTCTGATGCAGGTCATCCATTGTGCACAGTGCGATAATACATGAGGTGACCATGAGGGGAGGTGGAGCGATGTTATATCCACTTCACTGCTGCAGCTACTCGACGACAGAAAGATCATACAGTGGTGTCACACTAATATATGTATACACTTACAACCATGTATGGCTTGTTATTATTTATCACGTCCTCTGTTGTGAAAGGTTGTGAGCTCTATGAAAATATTACACATTTCAGTGTATTTTCTTCGAGACTTTAAAGCAGGGGTGTCAAACATATGGCTTGCGGGCCACAGGATAATGTTGGTTTATTGACCTGCACTTACTATGCCGGGACACTAGGGGGAGCCAGTGCCGCATGGACTTGGTGAGTTGGAGAGAAGAAGAGGCAGAGTAGAGTAAGTGTGTCTCTGGTTTGATGTGAGAGGTTGATGTAGCGGCATTATGCAATGGTAAAAAACTGTCAGGCCCATTTAAAGATACAGTGTGTACGATTCTGGTCATTTTTTTCACCTCTAAAAATATTACAGAACAATTCCATACTGATATTGTCATGAATTTATTATCACCCAAATGTTTTTTTGTTTTGTTTTTTCCATTTCCCTATAATGAGCCCTGTAATGTATATTTACATGAGGAAGGGGTCCTCTCTATGGGGCCGCCATGTTTTTCCAGCAGTAAAAGTGGAGGTACAAACATGTTTTGAGTTTTAATGACAACTGAACTCTACCATAGGTTCTCCTGCATGTTCAGAGGGGTGAGGGTGAGGTGATGGATACAACATGCAACTTCACCTCTAGATGTCACCAAATCTTACACACTGCACTGTATGGGTTAAATTGGACTGAATGTGGCGCCCTTGACTAAAATGAGTTTAACACCTCTGGTTGAAAGATTTAATTATGTAAGATTCATCAGGTTGACTCCACCCCTCTTGCCCAACAACACCAGTGGGACGTGTCATGTATAAGTACAATAAAATATACAAAATCCAGCAAACTATACCTCCATTCAGTCCACCACTCCATCTGCACTATTCACAATATTTAAATGATACTGTATTTCTTTAAATGAAACATGTTTCCTTCTCACATACTATGTACGCCTCCATGTATTTACAACATGTACATGCATTTGCCCCACAGCTTTATTTCTAATTGGATCGAGCATCAATGGTCAACGTGTCATGTGAAGGTTCCTGACAGGGAATTAATATATCAGTCTGTCGGTAAAGATCAACACAACACAGGCTGTCAACACAGGGACTTCAGGAGAAAGAAGGTGAGCTTTGAATTAAACCCACTCATGTCCAAGAGGCAGACATACGTGGATTATAAGTTTATGACTAGAGTGAGCTGCCAGAGGGCAAAGTTTGAGTTCTACCCTGAAAGATCAGCTATCTGTTGTACTGAAAGAAAACCCTTGTGTGCTTTCTTCTATCTATTTATAAGTATGTGTGCGTGCGCGTGTGTGTGTGTGTGTGTGTAGTCTTGAGCAAAAGGGAAATGGTTCAAAGACAGTCAACAGGGAACCATAATGGCAATGAATGCATGAATCTCGGCTGTTGATTATGGGGAATAACGGGTTTGATACGATGAGTAGAATAATAGAATTTAACACATTATATATTATATAAGTTTGATGTAAATATGGATTTTCTTCAGATTATGTTGCCTCGTGAAGAATGATGAAATCCACAGTAAAGATTTGGAGTTCAGACACGTCTGAGAGTTCTCTCTTCGTCTGAGGCCTTTAACTTGTATCTGGAAGAAGAACCTTCACTTCTACAGTTATAACTCAGACTTAAGGCAGATTAAAGGTTCTCACCAGACAGGGCCAACTCTGCTGGAACTGGTCTCAGTAACAAACCTTCATCTTTTGTTTGGCTTACATACAACAACATGTTTAACATGTGGGATTTGAATCTGTGAGCCAAATCATACACAACACAGTGTTCAGGGTTCAGCCAGCCTGAAGCTAAGATTTGAAGTTCAAGAATCCTTTGTGAGAGGAGGACAACCATCAGTTGAAACATTCATATATGTTCTTATTTGTTTTCAAACATCAGATGAAAGACCAATGTTGGATGCCCTAAAGTCGAATATGTCTCCATTTAAATAAAGCAATAAAGCAATTATAGATATTCCAGTCTGACAGTGTCACACCAGTGGGACAGGCCATCTGGACCATCTGGAGGATTCCGGCACTCTCAGTGCAGAATCACTGGTCGCCACCTGGACCATCCAGACCCACACAGGCAGCAGACAAACAGAGACAGTGGGCTGTGGCTGGGACCACTGGAACTGGAGAGTGGGCACAGTCACACAGGAACAACACCCCGGTTCCACACTCTGCTGAGAGAGTGTCTCTGCTGCAGATACTAAGTGTTTGCTTCATCTTGCACTGATAAACTTGATACGTTGGGTTTCATTCAAAGCTGCATGAAGAGAAGTAGTAGTTTTACTTTAGAGAAAAGTTTTAATGAGTGGTGACCCTGGAGGAACGCACAGAAAAGTATAAACATAAAAACATACAACTTTAAAAAAAAAAAAAAAAAGG